>ML776890.1:2433024-2452986 GCA_009831015.1 Picea engelmannii | reverse complement strand
TTGGATATAATTGAATGGTTTAAGTATAAGTTGAAAAATGTTTTTAAATTGTACTTGATACTGATTCACCCCCCTCTCAGTATCAACACATAGCAGCCACATCTCTTCTCAGAGATAACTACCACTATTCGAGCAAGTTGTTTTCAGTTATGCAGTTTTACATTTTCAACCTATTTTATTTATTCAATCGAAGTTATCTATTGTTGTTCTCTATATATCTGTGTTATTGTATACATTTTCTTATTCATTTAATTCTTCTCATAAATCCAGATAAATGTTTTTTTTTTTTAACTGAAACGAGTATGGAATTTTATTTATAGTAAGGCAGAGGGGGCTGCCAAACCCGTACATATTCGATCAGAGCTACCGCTCTGTAGTTGATTCTCCAGCCAGATGACTGAGCTAAGTACATACTTTTAAAACTAGTAGAACCATACATTCAAAATTCTGGTCTGGGTTTTAGCTAACTGAGATTGAAGCCGCAGCCTTAACGCTTTCCTCTTTTGCCAGTGCTCGTGGTCGCTTCAGCAGAGGCTTCAGCGATCTTGCTGAAAGCATTGGTTAAAGCCTCCACCTTCTGCTCCAAATTGCTGAGTCGTTGCCCTAGATTGCCCATGAGGTTAGCGGTGTCCTTCAGTCCAGCGTGCAGCTCATCAGAGAGCTCATCTTTGATGTCCTCCATTTCCATCTTCAGATTGTCCCACTTCATCTGGTTGGTGTAGGCCCGGATGCTCTCCAGCTCGCCCCTGACCCATTCTAATCGCTCCTTAGGCGTGAGGGGGGTTTGGCCTTTCGGGTCCATGTCTGAAAAACGCAGAGCTAAAATACCTTTGCTTCCTATTACCAGCGAGCTTGGCTTCTTGTTGGAGAAGAGGGGGGTCGGATGCCTTTTTAACCACGGGCTTATCTTGCCCTGATAATGAGATTTCCAGGGGAGGCATGGGTTCGGATCTCGCTGACGGATTCTTGTCCGTCCGGCAGGGGTCGATCGCTGCTGTACCCTCCGAATAAAACCAGTTTGATGGGAGGGAGACTGACCAAACGTCCGCTTCATCCTAGGGAATCGGATAGTATGAGATTTCTGCATTGATTTGGATTTGTCCTTTGGGCTGCGTGGAACCTATGTTGGCTTCTTTGTCTGCATCCCTGTTCAAATATCTAAGCACGTGATAGACCTTATATTCCTGAATTTTGTCCAAGAGAAGTCGAATCTTCTTGTGAAGCTGAGCCAAGAACATATCCTTAGGGGGTTTGTTCAGGTTGATGGCGTCTATGACCTGTTTTGAGTCTCCCGCAATGTTGATCTTGTTGATTCCGAGTTTGAGAGCTTGATTTAGCCCTTGCCAGAGGGCTAGGAATTCGGCCTGATTGTTGGAAGCGTGCCCTAGGCCCCAGGCATAGGAAAGTTTATTTGAGCCGTTGGGATCAGTGAGGATTCCTCCACCTCCTGCCTCACCAGGATTACCCTTCGAGGCACCGTCAAACTGGAGCCACCATTCCTCTAAGGACGATCTCCATCGCAGGAATTCTTGTTCCGGCAAGCGAATTTCCCATTTCCTGAGTTTTGAGGCAGGGCTCTGTGTATGATTTTGGCAAGTTGGTCGAAACACCTTGATCCAATTGTCTTCTTCTTTGGTTGTCGAGGCGGAGTTCTGGACTGAGGGTCTAGCGTTGATTGCTTCTGAGATCATGACCTGGATCTTGATGGCTACCTGTTGAGGCATCCTTTTTTCCTCCTTGAAAATTCTGTTGTTGCGCTCTAGCCAGAGCTTCCAGCATACAAACTTTGGAATCCACATCCAAATAGTTTTCAACTGGTGTTTTTTTTTTAAATCGAAAGGGGACAGAGACATCCAGATGTTGAAGAGAGCTTGGCTTTCAGTAGGAATCTGAAGGGATATAGGACCCACCAGGAGTTCCCAGACTTTTTTTGAATAATCACATTTGAAGAGGAGGTGAGCAATCGATTCTTCGGACTGTGTACACAGGGGACAGCGTGAGGGCCCTTCCCAGCCTCTTCGTTTCAGATTGTCAAAGGTTAAAATGCTGTTATGCAGGAGAGTCCAGGCAAAAAGATCAACCTTGGGAATAGAGGGGAAGTTCCAAAGGACTTTCCACGACCCTGGGTTGGGAGGGACCCAAGGAGCATTTGTAACAGTCTTGTAGCCAGCAGCAGCAGTGTAGACCCCTGTATTAGTTCCCCAGCCTCTTTTATCTCTCACGCCAACTCGGAGGGGCGCCTTTCCTTGAAGAAGTTCCAGCAATCTGGAGGCTTCGCCATTAAGCTCCTCTGGATAGATACCAAGATCCCAGCCTTCCCAGGAGTTCTTGTCATCATTTTTCCAAGTGGATATGTCCCAAAGAGTTCTGCAATTCCTATGCATCAGCCAATTCTTAATATTCTCAATTTCTCTAAGGTCTGAGAGAGGCTGTCCGCCAAGGATGGAGTCCTCCCAAAAATTGATCTTTGAGCCGTTCCCCGGAATCCAGGTGAGATGGGATTTGATGAGGGGCATGGCTTTTTGACAGAGGTGGAAGATAGGGGAGCCTTTTTTCGTTAATGGGGGCTTCTCTAAGAATCTGTCCCGGCTGCCAGAGAAGTATTTTTTCCTTAGCAAATGTTTGCTCCATGTTTGCTTGCCTGCTGTCACATTCCACAGAATCTTCCCTCCCATGGAAATATTATGGGACGCCACATCCCTGATGTTCAGGCCTCCCTCCATATTTGGGGTCTTTACTTTTCTCCAATTGACTAAATGCATCTTCCTTTCGCAATTCCTTCCCCCTTCCCAAAGGAATTTCCTGAGAAGCTCATCTATTTTGTTGGAGATTGTCTTGGGGGCAAGGAGTACCGAGCATTGATAGATTGGTAAACTAGAGATAACAGCATTCATAAGCACCAACTTCCCGGCTCTATTGAGCCAGTTCGCTCCCCAATTTTGAATTTTGATTTTGAGTTTGTCGATCAGTGGCGTCCAATGGGCTACCTTTACGGAAGATTTGAAGATTGGGATGCCTAGGTAAATGAAATTATCCCATATTAGAGTGGCTTCCATTTCTAACACCCTACTAATCTGCAGCAGTTCTCTTGGGTTACAGTGCCAGCCGTGGATTATGCTTTTGTTGTAGTTTATCTCACTGCCAGAGCATAATTTATAGGTGTCTAGTTCTGATTTGAGGATCCTTGCTGTCTTTAAATTGGCTTCTCCCAGTAATAGCGTGTCGTCAGCAAATTGAGTGTGACTCACTTCTTTAACTGAGGGGGCGATTTTTATGCCTGAAAGAGCTCTGTTGTGGAGGGCGTAATGGAGCTGGTAACTCAGGACTGAAGCCTGTAACACATACAACAATGGTGAAAGGGGGCACCCTTGCCTCAGTCCCCGAGAAGCTTGGAAGAATTTGGCAGGACGACCGTTTACCAAGGGTGCTACCCATGGGGCTTTGATGCAAGCTTTCACCCAATTTATGAACTGATTATCAAACCCAAACCTCTGCATTACAGCAAACAGGAAATCATGTCTCACACGGTCAAACGCATTAGCTAGATCGAGTTTGATTGCCATACCTTGTTCCTTTTTTGTGTAGCTTGAATGTATGGCTTCTTGGACAAGGATAATATTGTCGAGAATTTGCCTTCCATGAACAAAACCTCCTTGATTTTCCGGGATCAGCCTTGGTAGCATTTTTTTGAGCCTGTTTGCTATAATTTTAGTTATAATTTTGTAGCCTGTGTTGCATAGAGAGATCGGCCTAAATCTGGATAGCAGTTTCGCTCCTTTTTCCTTTGGAATTAGTGCTAGAAAGGCAGAATTCGTGCTACCGCCAATTTTGGTACAGGCCTGCGATCTCATGATCATTTTGCTTAAATCTTTTTTGATAATGTCCCAGCAGTGGGTGAAGAAGTGGGGAGTAAACCCGTCCGGACCCGGGGCTTTGTCTGGATTCATCCTGAAGACTACTTCCTTGATTTCCTTCAAACTGATAGGTCTGTTTAAAGACCTGTTGTCAATTGCTGTAATCAGCTGAGGGATTTCAGATAGCGGGTAAGAATCTAATGCCAAGTCCTCTTGTCTAGGGGCTGAGTAAAGCTCTTTGAAGTAGGAATGGGCGACCTCTTTTATGTCTTCCGGGTCTGTCCAGAGCTGATCTTGCCAGTAAATTTCATTGATAAAGTTGTAGTTGTTCCTTGCCTGTGTTTGTTTATGGAAGAAAGAAGTATTCCTGTCACCTTCTTGCAGCCAAAGTGCCCGGGATTTCATTCGCCAATGGGTTTCTTCGTCTCTGCAGGCTTTGTGGTACTGTTTTTGCAATTCTGTTTCTTGGAGGAGGAGTTCCTGGGTGACTTGATTTACTTCCAGGACTGTCTAATGGCGTTCCAATTTCTCTTGAATTTTTCCTTTTTCCGCCATGGGGGTTTCTAGATTCTTGGCCCAGAATTTTAAGTTCCATTTTAGGTTCCTTAGTTTCTCTTCCCACACAAAGAAAGGGGAGCCCGAAACAGGATGATTCCAGGACCGCAGGACAAGGGAGTAAAAGGAATCCTGAAGAGCCCAAAGGGGACTGAACTTGAAGGGGAGCGGACCCAGGGAAGAAGAGGGGAGGAGAGCTAGGGAGACAGGCTTATGGTCTAAGGTGGAATGGGGGAGGACTTTGGAGGAGGCTATAAGCCCAAGGGAAAGGAAGGAGGACTGGACAAGGAAGCGGTCAAGTCTGGCAGCAATGTGGCCAGGGCCTAGCCTCCTGTTTGACCAAGTGAACCGCCCATTGGAGGGACTAATGTCTTCAAGTTCCCAATCTGAAATGAGGTCTTCGACCCATTCTCTGGAAGGATCTCTGACTATCGAACCCCCCTTCTTCTCAGAATGGGAGAGGGTAACATTAAGGTCTCCTGCCACTATTATATTAACGGAGTTTTTGAGATTAAGGAAGAGGGCTAAGGAATCCCAGCAATCTTTCTTCTCGTTATATGCAACAGGGACGTAAAGGTTAAAGAGACTTACCAGATGTCCGGATCCTTTGTGCAGCAGCTTGGTGTAGATCCAGTGAGTGGATGTTGCCTCTTCAATGAAATCTAATTTCAAGGAATCCCAGAGGGTTGCTATTCCTCCCGAGGCTCCTCGGGCGCTTACTGCCCTAGCCGGGCCTTTTTTCCAGAACAGATTGCTAGCTCGAAGGAAATCTTCCTTCTTGAGCTTTGTCTCCTGGATTAGGAGGACTTCAGGTCTTGTTAGCCTTGTTAGATCTCTCAAAGCTTCTTCTTTTGTCTTGCTGCCGAGTCCTCTGCAATTCCAGGAGACTATCTGCATTATTTACTAGATTGGGGTAGGGGCACGCCTTTTGGCGTCTTCCCCTGTTTTGACCCGTGTCTGGTGTGGATCATTGCTGGTATAGTGTTCTGACTTCCTTGGACTACTTCTTTGTGGGACTGTTCTTCTCGCTTTTTTTTCTCTGTTTTCCTTCCTCTTCTGGGTTGGCTCGGAGTGCATTGAGGGCTGCTGACTTCCGTTTCCTCCTCCTCCTCTGTCTCGTCTTCAGAGGTAGCATCCAGATTAGTATCTTCCTTGCTCTCTTCAGTGCTTTTGCCTCCTGCGCTGGGACTCACTGGGGCTCTTGAGGGTTGGATTTCTCCTTCATCGATGACTATGGTGGAATTTTCTTGTATTTTTGGATTGTCTTGTGGCGTTTCTTTGAGATTTCCTTCTTTGGATAGATCCTGCGACCTCTTATCTCTGTTCTTTGTATTTTGCGAGTTTTTCCCTCTTCGAACTTTTTTCCATCCTTCTGCATCCTCGGTCCTGCTGGGTTGTATCTTGGGGCAATTCCTTTGAAAATGGCCATGTTCCTGGCAGTTTCTGCATTTAAACGGAAGGTGCTCATAGTCTAACTTTTGGAAATGTGTCCAAGAACCCACGGTTAGCTTGACAACTTCCGGGAGTCTTGCCTCCAGATTAACCTCTACGCAGATTCGAGCGCATGTGTATTGTCCCTTGTGATCAGCTTTATCTATGAACCGTCCTACTCCATTTCCGATTCTGAGCAGTGATTCATTGTCCCAGCAATGAATAGGGAGGTTCGGCAATCTAACCCAGACTGGCACTTCTTTTGGCATGTCCATTAAGGGGTTGAAGTCCGGAGACCATTTATTTAAATAGAGACCCCGTGTCCCCATGAAATAAGGCCCGTTCCTGAATACCAGGTCTCGATCTTCTTCAGTTATGAATTCAAAAACGAAATAGCCTCGACCTACAAGGTAGCAGGTTACTCCGTTCGCTATATTCGGTCTCCAGTTCCTCTGTATCCAATCATCTGTGGTTTTGGTGGACGGCCACAGTCCCATAAACTGACCAAATAACCCACGATTGGCTAGGGATACTGCTATCTTCATTGGATTCTCTTCCGGTAGTACTATTTCAGGAATTTCGTCCAGCTTTTTGATGAATTTCGGAATCTCAGGGGGTGCAGTCTGCTTCCCACGACTGTGGATAAGCCTGCGGAATGCATCTGCAATTGAAGGGGGGGCGGGGATCCCGCCCCCTGGCACCGTCATGAGCCTCTCTGCCCGAACCCTAACGCTCGAGCTGCACAACCCTAACGCTCGCTCTACCCTATTATTTCTTATTGACAAATGTTATCAAAGTGGTTTTCTCTTCATTTATTTTTCTTCATGCATGTCCTCGCAAGATCTAGGTAAAATAAGTTGGGACTTGAACCAGTTGAGCCTTTGCAATATCATCCGCACTGAGCCTGACATCAACCCATGGGGGATGAAAAAAAAGATGATGGAGTAGGAGATCCTTTTAAAACGTTGATCGAGGAAGCCCTTGCATGACAAAGGAATGAAATGATGGACAACTTTGCACAGATCTTTCGGTGGCTGTCCACAAGAGATGCATCTTCATCAAAAATCCATGCAACCCCCTTCAAGGTACATGTAAATTTTTATATTCTATTATTTTAAGGACCGATAGATGCATATGTTGTAGACAAATGCTTGAATCTTCTCAAAGGGTATTTTTTGGTCCATAATTTTTTCGATAGGGAAAATATTACTTTTGCACTCCTCAAGGTCATCCCCTATGTTAAGGAATGGTGGGATACTTACTCTGAGCAAAGGGCCATAGAGGAATCTACAATATTTGTGGTTACCCCCACATGGGATTCCTTCAGGGATTCCATTAAATAACAATACTGCCCTATTGGAAGCTACGAGGACTAGTACCCAAGATGGACCACCCTACGTTAGGAAAGGGACCAGACAGTACCAGATTTCACCAATATTTTCCATACCGTGTGCACCAAATTGGGTATCAAATACTTTGAATGAAATTTGGTGCTCAAATACCATGACTGTCTGCATAGATACATTCAAACATAAATGTATTTTTGGACATCACATCATTGTGTATGATTTATAGATAAGTTGTCAAGATCGAGCAGAAATTTAAGCAGAAGAGGTGAGAGTTTGCAGCATCCGAAGCAGGGAAAGGAGGTCGCAATCCAAAAAACAAGGGAGAAAGAAAATATGGCCACTCTTAGGACAACCATTCCAATACACAACACAAGAAGGGTAATTATAAGTCAAAGGACACAAGAAAATGGTGTGAATACCATAAAATACCTTGGCATAAGACCGAATAATGCCTCTCCAAGTAGTCACTCGTGGCTGAGCTGAAAGCTTCCAAGTTAGAGGCATATTCTGACTCTGAATCAAATCCTGAAGGAGGGAAGCAGATGATCGATTTTGAACCCAATTCCACTTTTTCTACCACCAAATTCCATCCAAGCAAACTAGAAGAACCAAAGGAATGGGAACGCCTCTTTCACTCACATATGTGGGTAAAGGGGTCTCCACTTCATTTCATTGTCGATAGTGACAATCAAAAGAACATGATCTTAGAATAGGTCATCAAGCAACTGGACCTGCCAATTACACCGCATCCACAACCCTACACATCGACTGGCTTCACTAAGGAAGATATCTCTGCGTCAACCAACAATGTCATCTTCCCTATGACATCAAGCCCTTTAAAGATGAGGTATTTTGTGATATTTATTCCCTTGAATTTTGTGATGTTATTTTAGAATAACCATATTTGTGGAAGAGACATGTTGTGTATGAGTCTACACCCTGCAGTGTAATTATTACTTTGGGTAGACAATTGTACAAGATACTAGAGGTAGTGCCGCCTACCGCTATTTCTTTAATCTGTTCTAAGAAATGTAGTAAGGTCATTTCATAGACCGGGAAGTTCATATTCTTTGTGATCCAAGCTCACAGTAAGTAGAAGGTTTCCACCACATCCATGGCCTCTACACAAAGCCTCTCTTTGCAACAGAAGAAACTGTAAGTGATTGTGGAAGAGTACAAAGACATCTTCTCCTCACCCACCGGGGTAGCGTCACACTGCCAAGTCAAGCATCCAATTGATCTAACCCCTGGTGCACATATTCATAATGGACCAATCTATCATCGCTCACTGTTGGAAAATAAAAAAATCAAGCGTCAAATCCAAGAGATGCTTCAAAAGGGGAACATCAGACCTAACTCCTCCCCTTGCGAAAGCCCATTTGTACTAGTGCAAAATAAAGATAGGACCTGGCGGCTCTGCATTGGCACATCAGACCTAACTCCTCCCCTTGCGAAAGCCCATTTGTACTAGTGCAAAATAAAGATAGGACCTGGCGGCTCTGCATTGATTACATATCATTAAAAAAAATCACAGTCAGGAATCGGTAACCAATTCCTCGAATTGATGACCTTATTGACCAACTACGGGGGGAAAATTTATTCAACAAGATTGACCTAAAGTATGGCTATCATTAGGTTCCCATCGAACCAATTGATGTATGGAAGACTGTTGGTTGTGGAGCATGATTATCTTCCTGATTCAGAGGTCTTTTGTTTTCAATCGTGTTTATACCCCATGAAGAATTTACACCCCATAAGTATGTACACTCTTCCACACGGGGGAGTGCAGAGGGGGGTTATCCCCTCTACGGGGTCCGGGGGCTAGCAGGCCCCCAAAGGGAAAATTTCCTTGTAAAGGTATATTGTAGTTTCATTGTAAATCTAGACCATTCATTATAAGGTCACAGATATGATGGTAGAAGTTATGTTAGGGTTTTTTTCCCTAGAAGGAAACCCTCTTTTTTGAGGGAAATGTATTGCAGCTTTGTATTATCGGGAATATGGTATTATGAGAGAAGAGACTATGAGATAAAGAAGAGGAATTTGCAGTGGGTTCGTTGTAGGTTGTATCCCTTCATATGCTACATAATAATAAAGAAAAGGACCTGGCAATTTCTCTGGTGGACGTAGCGCACACTAGGTGAACCACGTAAATATGTGTCACTATTGTATTGTGTATCTTCTATGTTTTGTTTCCGCATTTGTTTTATTTTATTGCTCCATGTTCCTGTTTTTCTAACAACTGGTATCAGAAGGAAAGGCAACTCGCAAGAAAATAGGGTTCCTAGTTCGAGTGGGAGCAATGGAGAAAGATAGAAAGTTTAGGGTCGAGAAATTTAATGACCAAAAATACCAGTTATGGAAGATGCAGATGGAAGATTATTTATATCAGAAGGATCTATTCCTACCATTGGGTGGAGTAGAAAAGAAGCTGACAGTCATGAAGGATGAAGAATAGGGGATTCTTGATAGAAAGGCTCTAGGAATGATACGTTGGAGCTTGGCAACATCGGTGGATTTCAATATTTCGAAAGAAAAGACAATGAAGGCTTTGATGGACACATTGGCTAAATTGTATGAAAAACCCTCGACGTCCAATAAGGTACTTCTGATGAAGATATTATTTAATATGAAGATGTCAGAAGGTGGGTCTGTTATTGATCATTTAAATGAATTTAATATGGTTACTAATCAACTAAGTTCTGTAAAAGTGGACTTTGATGATGAGGTCAGGGATCTTCTAATCTTGTGCTCATTTCCAGAAAGCTGGAACGACTTGGTCATGGCTGTAAGTAACTTTGTCTCTGGTTCAAATAATTTAAAATTTGATGATGTTGTTGGTGTTATCCTTAATGAGGAAATGGGACAGAAAAGCACATGTGAGACATCAGGTAATGCGTTGAACATGGAGAACAGGGGAAGACAAAAGAATAGAGGAAAGGGCCTAGGGAACCACGAGAATTGTAGGAAGGGCAGATCCAAATCAAGACTTGGAAAGATAGAGTGGTGGAATTGTGAGAAGAAAGGACATCTGAAGAAAGGCTGCAGAGCTCTAAAGAAACAAAGAGATGGACAACAAGAGAGAAATCATAAAGCAAATGTAACAGATGATTTGTTACAAGATGCTTTGATTCTTTCTATAGATTATATTTTTGAGTCTTGGGTAGTATATTCAGGGACTTCATTTCATGCCACACCCCATAGGAAACATTTTCTAGATTATGTTCAAGGTGATTTTGGATAGGTTCATTTGGGTGATGATGCACCATGCAAAATTGTTGGAATGTGAAAGGTAAAAATAAAGCAATGCAATGGAAACCAATGGTTGTTGAAAGAGGTAAGACATGTTCCATATTTAAGGAAAAATCTGATTTCAATAGGTCAGTTGGCAAGTGAAGGTTGTATATTCATATTCCATATTTATAGATAATATGTGGAAGGTCATCAAAGAATCATTGGTGATATCAAAAGGAGAGAAGGTAGGTACATTGTATTTATGTACTAGTAATAATGACTCTTCTATATATTTAGCTTCTACAGGAGTGGATACAACACTATGGAATCATAGGCTTGGACACATGAGTGAGAAGGGGATGTAGATACTTCACAAAATAAAATTTTTTCCAGATCTTAAACAAATTGATTTGGACTTTTGTGAGCATTCTGTTTATGGAAAACATAAGAGATTCAGATTTCTCATATTCGGAAAAGAAAAGAAGAACGAAAGGTTAGATCTTGTGCATACAAATGTATGGGGACCATCTCAAGTATCATCTCTTGGTGGCTCTCATTATTATGTTACTTTTATTGATGATGCAACTAGAAAAACTTGGTTTTATTACATTCGACAAAAATCTGATGTTTTTGATACTTTTAAGAAATGGAAAGCTTTGGTTGAGAATGAGACAGGAAAAAGTTTGAAGTATCTTAGATCAAATAATGGAGGTGAATATTGCAGTAAGGAGTTTGATGATTACTATTCATACCATGGGATTCATAGAGAGAAGATAGTTCCAAGAACACCACAAGAAAATGGTGTGTTAGAAAGGATGAATAGGACAATCATGGAGCGTGCAAGGAGTATGAGATTGCATGTTGGTTTGCCCTTACAGTTCTAGGCAGATGCTATAGATACTGTTGTTTACTTAATAAACAAAGGACCTTCAAGCTCTTTGTGTAGAATTCCAGAAAGAGGCATGGATAGGAAAAAAGGTAAACTATTCCTTTTTGAAAAATTTTGGTTGTGAAGCATTTGCCCATATTGATAAAGAAAATAGAACAAATCTTGACGCAAAGTCCAAGAAGTGTACCTTTATTAGATACAGTGTTAATGATTTTGGTTATCACTTATGGGATTATGAAAATAACAAAATCATTAGGAATAGAGATGTCATATTCAATGAGAAGGTCATGTACAAATATCAGTTGCAGGGAAAGAAACAAGAAAAGGAAAAACAAGAATACACAATGCTTGATGAGATCATTGAAAAATAAATTCCAAAGGAACTAGAAAATAAAAATGTACAACAACATGAGAAACAGGTACCTCAAACACCTGCAAGTGTTGTTAGAAAATCTACCAAGTTAAGTATACCCCCTGAATGACACTCTCCTTCATTGTATTATTTATTGTTGATTGATTCAGGTGAAACAAAATGTTATGAAGAGGCAATGCAGGTAGACACCAAAAAGAAATGGGAGAAAGGTATGAAAGAGGAAATGGATTCCTTGGTAAATAACCATACTTGGGACTTGGTTCAGTTGCCTGCAAGAAAAAAAGCATTGTAGAATAAATGGGTTTACAAGTTGAAGGAAGAAGATGGAGGAATAAAGCGGTACAAGGCTAGACTTGTTGTAAAGGGGTTTGCACAAAAGAAATGTATAAATTTCGACGAAACATTTTATCTTGTTGTTAAAATGACTTCAGTTAGGACTATTTTAAGTCTTGTGGTGGTAGAAGATTTGCATATTGAACAATTAGATGTTAAAACAACTTTTCTCCATGGGTATTTGGAGGAAGAGATTTATATGCAACAACCATAGGGGTATGAGGTCAAAGGGAAGGAGAATTTGGTATGCAAGTTAAACAAGAGCTTGTATGGCCTAAAGCAAGCTCCAAGGCAGTGGTATTTGAAGTTTGACAGGTTTATGATAGAACAGAGTTATAGTATATGTCATTTTGATCACTGTGTTTATTTCAAAAGGCTAGAAAATGGAAGCTATATTATCTTGCTATTGTATGTAGATGACATACTTGTTGCAGGGTCTAATATGCAGGATATAAATGTTCTCAAGAAGAAATTCTCTTATTCATTTGCGATGAAGGATTTGGGTGCTGGAAAGAAAATCCTTGGTATGAGAATAACAAGAGACATGAAAAATCACTAATTGACATTGTCTCAGGGTGAGTACATTGAGAAGGTGTTGGAGAGGTTCAGAATGTAGAATGGAAAACCAGTTAGTACACCTTTGGCCAACCATTTCAAATTAACTAAGGAAATGTCTCCCAAGATACAGGAGGAGATAGAATACATGTCCAAGGTCCCTTATTCATCAACAGTTGGCAACTTGATGTATGCAATGGTTTGCACAAGACTAGACATTACACATGTAGTGGGAGTTGTGAGTAGGAATATGAACAATCCAGGTAAAGAACATTGGGAGGCAGTAAAGTGGATTCCCAGGTATTTGAGAGGTACTTCTACTCATGCATTATGTTTTGGAGGTTCAAACACTTTTCTAAAGGGATAAGTTGATTCAAATGTGGCAGGTGATAAAGACATCAGGAGGAGCACCACAGGGTATGTTTTTACTATAGGTGGAACAACAATAAGTTGGATTTAAAAACTGCAAAAGGTTGTTGCACTCTCAACAACAGAGGCAGAGTATGTTGCTGCTACAGAGGCTAGTAAAGAGATGATTTGGTTACAGAGGTTTATGGAGGAATTGGAAAAGAAGCAGGAAAATAGCAGGTTGTACTGTGACAGTGAGAGTGCCATTAATATTGCAAAGAACTCAACTTTCCATTCGAAGACTAAGCATATACATTTGAGGTACCACTTCATACGATCTGCCTTGGAAGATGGACATTTGAAGTTGGAAAAGATACACACTAGCCAGAATCCTGCAGACATGTTAACAAAGGGAGTAACCAGGGAGAAACTAAGTTCCTGCTTAGTTTCAGTTGGTCTTCAAGAATGAAGATGAAGATGAGAAATTTTCTAGGTCCAAGAAGGTTCAGAGTCCAGCATATACAACAGTGGTGGAGTTGTTGAGATCAATCTCCATGTGGGATATTGTTGGTTGTGGAGCCTGATTATCTTCCTGATTTAGAGGTCTTTTGTTTTCAGATGTGTTTATACCCCATGAAGACTTTACACCCCATAAGTATGTACATTATTCCACGTGGGGGGGTGCAGAGGGGGGGGGGTTACCCCCTCTGCGGGGTCTGGGGGCAAGCGAGCCCCTGGTGGGGGTTCGAGCGTAGCATCCCCCGAAGGGAAAATTTCCTTGTAAATGTATATGGTAATTTCATTGTAAATATGAACCATTCATTATAAGGTCACAGATCTGAGGGTAGAAGTTATGTTAAGGTTTTTTTCCCTAGAAGGCAACCCTGTTTTGTGAGGGAAATGCATTGCAGCTTTGCATTATTGGGAATATGGTATTCTGAGAGAAGAGACCGCGAGAGAAAGAAGAGGAAGTTATAACAGATTTGTTGTAGGTTGTATCCCTTCATATACTAAATAATAATAAAGAGAAGGACCTAACAATTTCTCTGGTGGACGTAGCCCACACTAGGTGAACCACGTAAATCCATGTCTCTATTTTATTGTGTATCTTCTATGTTTTGTTTCCGCATTTGTTTTATTTTATTTCTCCATGGTCTTGTTTTTCTAACAAAGACAAATTTCAAATCTAAATAAGGTCTCTTCAAATGGCTGGTCATGCCCTTTGACTTAAGAAATGCACCAACCAATTTCATGAGGTTGATGGATGATGTATTGAGACCCTTCACCAAATCTTTTGTGGTGGTATATTTGGATTACATCCTCATCTTCAACAGAACCTGGGAGGAGCAAATGCAACATATTCAACATATTTTGAGCACTCTGCAACAACACAAGCTATATGCCAACTTGGAAAAATTCTCCTTTGGCATGAACAAGGTCCAATACTTGGTATACATTATTGATGAGAATGGGGTACATGTGGATCCAACTAAGATCCAAGTCATTCGTGATTGGCCAACCCCAACCACACTAACCGAGCTTCAAAGCTTCTTAGGACTTTCCAACTTCTACGGAGGGTTCATGTTGGGATTCTCCCATATTGCATGGGCCCTCAACCAAGTGACCAAGGGCGTTGGCAGGAAATATTTCACATGGGGGAAGGCACAACAACAAGCATTTTATGATCTAGAGAATCGTTTGTGCTCAGCTCCAATACTCTCCTTATTCAATTTGCAACAACCGTTCAATATTGATACTGATGCATCCAACTATGTTGTAGGTGCAATTCTCACTCAACACGGTCATCCAGTAGCATACCATAGTAAGACACTCTCAGATACTGTCCGAAAATACCCCACCTATGATAGGGAAATGTATTCCATTGTACAAGCCTATCGTCAATGGAAATATTACATTTTGTTAAAGGATACAATCATCCACACTGATCACAAGCCTCTGTAGTTCATACAGACACAAGGGAAGTTGTAGAACAACCTCCATAAAAAATGGTCCACCTAGCTGCAATATTTCCATCTCAGTATCAAGTATAAGACAGGGAGTAAAAATCGTGTCATTGACTACCTTAGTCAAACTCTCATGGTTGCACTCATCACCATGTTTCATTCCTATGAGAATGATGCATCTGAGTGGCCCCAACTTTATCATCAAGATCTAGACTTCACCACCACCTATTTTCTCTTGGGTACAGGTGTGAATGTCACCAATTTTCACATTCAGGATGGACTGTTATTCCATATGGGCCATATTTGTGTTCTTGCAAGTGAGCGTGCAACGCTGATTTGGGAGGCTCACTACAGTCAAATGGAAGGACATTTTGGTGTGGAGAAAATTGTGGCCATTCTACATAAACATTTTTATTGGCCAAAAATTTGACAGGACGTCAGCAAGTATATCAGGTCTTTCATTGCTTGTGCCATTTCCAAGCCAACCATCAAGAAGAAAGGCTTATACAACCTTCTTTCTACTCCCGAGAGGCTTTGGGAATCCATATCGATGGATTACATTTCTGGCCTTCCATCCACCAAGCAAGGCAATGATTTCATATTTGTGGTGGTTGATTGGTTTTCGAAGATGGCCATTCTCACAAACTACAAGAAGAGTATCACAATGATAGATACTGCCAATCTCTTCTTTGAACGAGTGTGTTTCCATTTTGGGATACCATATACCATAATCTCTAATCAAGACAATAGGTTCCTCAACACATTTTGGTCGAGTCTCTAGTCACTCTTGGGCACCAAGCTCACTAAATCCACTACCTTCCACCCTCAAACCGATGGCCAAAAAGAGGTCGTCAATCAGATGACTGTGCACATCCTGTGCATGTATAACTATAAGAATCTACATACATGGGATGAGAGTCTTCCCTATGTTCAACTTAGCTAAAACTAGACTCTCCAAAGCTCCATCGACCATAGCCTGGGTTCCAACCCTTGGGTCCCATTGATGTTTCACTACCTTTTGTAACAACATAGAAATATTATTCCCATGTTTAGTCTAAGCTCGACAAAGATAGTAGATCTTTTGAGTAGATTCAACACATCTGCTAATAAGTCCATGATATTTTGCAGAAATCCAATGCTAAGTAGAAGAACTTCCATGATTAACACCGGGTATCACACAAGTTTTAGGTGGGTGACAAGGTCTGGTTACATTTGTAGAAATAATGCCTTACGGGGCCCCATCAGAAGCTCCCTCCACATCTCTATGGGCCTTACACTATCACCAAGACTATGGGTGACAAAGCTTTTGAGCTCAACACTACCCCCTTCCTTGGATTGCACTCATTGTTCAATGTGGACCTCCTCCAACCATATTTTCCACCATTATTAGACACCTTGGAGATTGTATAAACGTTGACACCAATAGATCTCAACCCTAACTGCATGGAACACACATCCACTGATCACATAGTGGACACACAAGTCAAGGGAACTCGCTAGTAGAGAATCCAACTTTATCGGGTTGTCAAGGCAAGGAAGATCTAGTACAAAGGTAGGTGGCTCACTCGGAGCCAAATTCAACATAAATTTCCTCACCTGATGGGGGAACTCAATGAAATGGAGACCATTTCTTCTTAAGCGGGGAGGACTGATCTAGGTGAATATTGGTGGCCACCCACCTATTCCAACTAGCTCCTTTTGACAATTTTTAGTTCAACACGTTCTTCTGTAATTATGTGTAATTGTGGTTTCTACACTTCCTAGGCTATCTGAAGACCTAGACAGGTTCCAGGTGGAGTTTTGTATCCTCCCACCTAATCCAACTGGCTTATTTTGGAAGTTTTCATGTCAGTACAAATTTTTGTACTTCCAGGGCCGTTTTGGGGCCCTAAACAATGTTTTTTTGGATTTCCATAGTTAAATTGTAGATGTAGTTAGATTGTGATGGAATAATGTGTATTTCTTGAAAATACCTTTCCAACGGTCTATAACACGCCTAAAATAGAGGTCGTATGCAAAAGTTACGACCCCGAGAAGTTTAGGTACCAAAATACCCATCGAGGCCCACATGACTTTTGGCGTTTCATCTCCTAGGGTTAGGTTTTTGGATGTCTAGGGTTTTGGAATTCATGAGTAATGTTAAAAATGTCTTTCGAGCCTCATTGTAATGATTCTGCTCAGATGAATGCACGTAGCTACCACATATCTTCTCAGAGATAACTGCCACCATTCGAGCAAGTTGTTTTTAGTTCTGCAATTTTACAATTTCAACCTATTTTATGTATTCAATAAAAGTTATTGTTCGCTGGATATATGTTGTTGTTATCCATATCTCTCTGTTATTGTATTCAATTTGTTAGTCATTTTTTTCTGCTCATAAATCTGGATCACTAATACCATGCAGAATGTGGTGAGTACCTACAAAACATATCTAGCCAGCAGAAGAATGAACACAACTTGCAAAAGTGATAAGATGAGAAAAAAATTGGAGATAAAATAATAGAATCGTATTAACCCAATGAATGAATTATGATTTACACATGATATACTATGTATATATCAACTAATGTGCATTTGAAGAGAAGCCAATGTGACATAGTGGTGGTCTAGAGATATATGGACACACACATGCAATTACTAGAGTTAACTTCCACCTAGTCCTAGTTAACTAGTCATGTAGTCTTCAGTTGACTGAGCCACATGTGTGGAAGTGAGATAAGCACATGAAACTATGGGTGATAAAACCGAGGTTTCCATGTTTGGTGACTTCCACTAGTCTAACTATGTGTAACTGACTCTAAACTGAAGAGAATATTGTCCTAGAATGTAGGATAGGTTCCTCAAAATTAGGATACCCTCAATAATGACTAATAAACATAGGAAAATAAGAAAAAATATCCTAGGTGTGTGTAATATCTCCAACAACCAATATAGACATAACTAAAAATAGTGACAACATATGATAACCACAGAAAAAACAACAAATAATTATTAGTTCTATCCTGAAAGGATTGGAGACAGGGGAGTTTGCATGTTAGGATGTAAAGGCCTCTTCCGACAGATCCTTATAAAACATAAATTTAGATAGAGAAATGCAAATTAATCAGTTTAAACAATAATTTCTAAAATTTTACAGTCCATAATAGTCACAAATAATCATAAACATACTACACAACACATTACATGTTTTCATACATAAATTCATATCATAACTTTCGTCCTTAACAAAATTAATACTGGAAAAAAAATACCTCTTGAAGGAGGGGTATGTCCTTTTCTTTCCTATTGTTGTGGACTGCTTGGAACTACCCAAAACTAAACCTTTTCCTCCCAGCTAGCTAGGAATAGAGCCTCTCCGACTCCCTAGCTCCAGGATTCCTGGCCCCCGAGCCCAAAACTCCCAGCAACATGTGCCCCCTTGTAACAGTCCTCCCCAAGCTTCTCCAAACAAAATCCGTAATACAATCCTCCACTCTCCCTCCCCCAAATCTCCCCTCCAAAATGCCCCAATACAGTCTCCTAATATCAAAATAATGCTCCCTCCAAAAGTCCTCTCTCTCTCTCTAGTGTTTCCCCCCCCCTCATAACCTCCTTCCCCATTCACCGCCTCTTCCTTTCATTAAGACTCACCCACCTTATCTCTCCATTCAATGCCAACCACCTTATTGTTGATAATAGTGCTAGGTGTGTTTGTTCTGGTGAATGGATTTTTCTTCTAGTCTCAACTCCTGCATCTTTGTTTCCAATAATCTGATCTGAAGGATGATTCTTCTGTACTTGTTTGCTAGGTGTCTTTGGAGATACTTGTTGAACTTTCTCTTCTACTTATGTCGGATTCTATTCATCTTCATCTTTATCTTCCTCTTCTTCTTCTTTTTCATCTTCTTCTTCAAAAAGTTGTTCCATTGATTTGTTTTCTTCTTTATTTGATTCTGGTATGCCTGTTTCATCAATTGTTACGTTGATGCTTTCCACAACTTTGTTTAATCTTATATTGTAACACTTGTATGTATGAAACATAATATTTTAAGTGTGATTCAAATGTGTGACCAAGGTCATAAAGTTACTTTTGATTCACAGTGTGAGATAAGAAAAGAAGGTTCAGGGAAATTGGTCGCTACAGCTGCAAGAAACTACAAGCAGAACTGGATAAGAAAAAAGACACTCAAGAACTAGAACAAATGATTACAAAATTGAAGGTTCAAATAGAAGAAGATAAAAGAATTGAAGAAGCACTCAAAGAACAGATAGAAGGAAAGGACAGGATTATTGGAAACCTGGAAGCAGAGATTGTCACACTAAGAAAGGATATTCAAAAGAAAAACATGCAGAATAGCTCAAAAGTTCTGGATGAAATTATTAGCAGTCAAAAATCTTATCTTGACAAGTCCAGACTTGGATACAATCAAACAGAGAAAGGATTATAATTACGTTATTACTGATTCACCCCCCCTCTCAATAATCCAACAATTGGTATCAAAGCAGGTTCCTTCAGAAATCAGTTTAACCACTGAAAGGTAGATCATGGAGAGTACCAACTCGTATAAAAATGGAATACCACAGTTTGATGGAAAAAAGTATGCTTTTTGGAGCATAAGGATGAAGGCATATATACAGGCACATGGATTTCAAGTTTGGTAATCAATTGTATATGGATACACAACACCAGCAGTTCCACCAACAAGTGACAAAGAAGTGAAACTCGGTGAGAATAATTCCAAAGCCATAAATGCACTTTTGAATGGTCTCAGTAATACAGTATTCACCAAAGTTGCACATTGTAAATCTGCTAAAGAGATTTGGGACAAGCTTCGAAATATTTATGAAGGAGATTCAAAAGTCAAAACAACAAAGCTTCAAAATTACAGAGGTCAGTTCAAACAACTAAAAATGAAGGAAGATGAAGATATCACAACCTACTTCTTACGAGTCGGTGAAACAATGAATGCAATCATAGGATTGGGAGAAGAAATCAAAGAATCTGTAATTGTTCAAAAGGTACTAAGATCTCTTCCTATGAGATTCAACCCTAAGATATCAGCACTAGAAGAAAGATCGGATCTAAACTCAATAAGCA
>ML776890.1:2378781-2419649 GCA_009831015.1 Picea engelmannii | reverse complement strand
ATATTTTTTAAAAATAAAGTCGGGCATTCTGGGTGCATGAGGCCCACGTGCCCTGCCCTTGCTTCCTCCATCGCCTTATTTAATCCTAAACATTACACGCACCCTTCCAACTCTCTATCCCCAAACCCTAAACTATCCCCAAGCCCTAAACGCTCCATCATTTGCCGCCTCCCCTACTCTGGAGGTGCGACCGAGGCTTCTCCCACTCTGCAACTAGGGTGGTGCAAAGAAACTCATCCCTTATGGGATCCTCTCATCTTGGGGATTGGTTTCTTCCCCCCTGACCGTGGCTTTGATATTTGGTTGCCACTAGTGGCGCTTGGATGCTCAACTGTGTGTTACGGGCTCCCTCCTGTGGACGCTCGGCTGTGTGATGGCTTGTGTGTTGTGTAGTGTGGCAACTACATGCCTCCTCGTGGCATTTAGCAAGTTTCACCCTCCACTAACAACAAAAATGATAGCAAAGTAATGCCAACAATACCAATCCAAACCCCATGAACTAGAGGCCGACAATGCCAAAATATGGCGCATCGGTTAAACCAACAGAAGTCCAGTAATGATCATTGGGGATATTCCATCCCTCACCATAGTGCTTGAATTCGTCCAATGGATCATGCCTGTGCATTCGCCTCGTTGTTGAAACTAGGGAACTATTCTCCGCCAAAGGAGCAACTAGAGACACCTCCAAATGCACAATATCTCCTAGTACTACTTCCTCCGATGAGACAGAAGAAAGTGTTGTTTTTGGGTCCATACTATAGAGTAGTAGTGATAACAGGAAGGCTAAGGCTGCTCATTTGTGCTTGGTGTATGCGCTTGGCTTGTTTGGCTTAGTGCTGGGATTTGATTTGGTTGCCATGTAGTGCATAAGAAACACCCCTTGTGGGCTTCTCCTCCATGTTACTTGTGCTTGTGCACACTACCCTGTGCAATTGGATTTGATATGTTTTCTTTGATCCCATCTTGTTGTTGATGCAGGTCGCATGCAACGAGAGCTAGGCCTTCGTGTAGTGTAATAGACTTCGGTCTGTGAGCTCTCCTCCCTTGGCTTGTGCTGAGTTGTTTGCTTTCTGTTACATGTTACTAATCTGTGTGTTGTGTATGGTAGGTGTGCTTGGTTCGGTGGCTATGGATTTGGAGTTTGGTCCTGTGTAGTGCAAGGACCAACTCCCTCATGGGATCCTCTTTCGTGGCTTGGCGCGTGGTCTTGGCCACTGGGCTTTGGTGCGTTAGCTTGTCTGATGCTCAAAGACATTCGGTGCTTGGGCTTGTGGGATTTCAGATCGAAACCCAACTTTTCTATGTGCAAGGCACGGTCTCGTGGGCTGGGCACTGGCTTGTGACCTGTGTTGTGGTTGTATGCTTGACTCATGTGTTTTTTTTTTTTTTTATATATATATTTTTTGTTTTGTTTTGTTTTGTTTTTACATTGTATTATATATGTACATATATTTTTTGTATGTATGTGTATATTTACGAAACGCTTAGAGAAATGCTAATGTCTCTTGTGAGCTCCTCCATGGTTTGGTGATTGTTCTGGGTGCCAGGCTATGAATCTTTTTACATACTTATTTATGTATATATATTTTTTAAAATAAATGCCCCCTTTTTTTATATGTTTATTTATATACTAATATTTATATTTATATTTATACTAATATTTATAGGCTCTATTTAGAAGTTCAAGGGCATAGAAGAATTGATATATATATATATATATATATATATATATATATACTAAAACAAAATTGTGTGCTTGGCTTGCAGGTTAGGTGGAGTTGGAGCTTGGCCCAGATTTGTATACATTTATGTACACACTCCCTCATATTTTCTATATACCGAGTGTTGATGTGTAACTAAGCATTTCTATTACATAACCCCTTTCATGGGTTTCATTGTACAGGTCAACAAGTTTTAGAGTTTTTAGAGAGTTTCAGGGTTGTTTACAGGACACACAACTTATCTTTCTATCCAGAGTCAAGAGGATGGGTGGGTAGGTGGGCCTTTGGTCCCAGATTTCAAACTAAAGCTCTGATACCATGTGTAAAGGCCTATTTCAACAGAGCCTTATAAAACATAAATTTAGATAGAGAAATGCCAATTAATCAGTTTAAACAGTAATTTCTAAAATTTTACAGTCCATAATAGTCATAAATAATCATAAACAGACTACACAACATATTACACATTTTCATACATAAATTCATATCATAACTTTCATCCTTAACAAAATTAATACTGGAAAAAAAATACCTCTTGAAGGAGGGGTATGTCCTTTTCTTTCCTTTTGTTGCAGACTGCTTGGAACTGCCCAGAACTAAACCTTTTCCTCCCAGTCAACTAGGAACAAAGCCTCTCTGTCTCCCTAGCTCTAGGATTCCGTAAGGATTCCTAGACCCCGAGCCCAAAACTCCCAGCAACAGGTGCCTCCTTGTAATAGTCCTCCATAAGCTTCTCTAGCCAAAACCCGTAATACAGTCCTCCACTCTCCCTCCCCCAAATCTCCCCTCCAAAATGCCCCAATACAGTCTCCTAATATCAAAATAATGCTCCCTCCAAAATTCCTCTCTCTTGAGTGTTTTCCCCCCCTCATAACCTCCTTCCCCATTCACCGCCTCTTCCTTTCATTAAGATTCACCCACCTTATCTCTCCATTCAATGCCAACCACCTTATCCCTACATTCAATGCCAACCACCTTATCCCTCCATTCCTTAATGGTTCCATCCTTCGATATGTTAAGTTTTCTTTTAATAAATTAAAATTTATTAAACTTAAATTCATTACCCAAATATTTAATGAGTTAATTAATTAATTAATCAATACATTAAACAATTAATAATTGAGGACAATTAATTAATTAATTAAACTTAATATACTTTAAACAATTATTTAACTATGACAATTAATTATTTAACTATGGTTGTAACACAGGAACAACCTTGCTTTTGTGCCTCCAAGCCAGGACATCAACAGGGTTGTTACACAGGAACAACCTTGTTGATGTCTTGGCTTGGAGGCACAAAAGCTTACATGTCAGGAACAACCTTGCTAATTCCCTTTTTAGCGTTTTCATCTACAATGACTATATTTGAGGAGGTACCTTTAGAGTTCATCTATAATGACTAGATTAAACAAGGTACCTTTAGACCTTCGAGAGAAATCCATGTGATCAACTTTATCATCTGCCACCTCAATTTTGATGCCAAAGACAATTCTGCAATCCACCTCAAACTTGGCCTCAAATAACATGAACTTGTTCAATAGTTATTTCTATTGAGCTCCATGCTCCTAAAACACTTGGGAATTGAGGGTCTTAGGAGCTAGTGGTGGTTAGTTGCTTTTAGTAACTTGGTATCTTTTCTCCATGAGAACCTAGAGCTAAACAATTATCGCTTAATGTCCTCAATTTTCTCATTTTACACCCATTTCCACTTCTCTAGAACAATTTCTTCTGATGCGTCAATCTGCACCTTCAGCTCAATTGAGAACATGGCGTGGAAGGATTTTTCATCTCCCTTGGCCACTCTTTTAGCTCTTGGCATAGGAGGTGCTCAAGACACACCATAAGTAATCTGAGTAACACTTTTATGCCTCCTCCTCGACCCCTTGAGATGGATTTAGGAACTTCCACATCAGAATAATCTACCATATTGATAAATGATCTGGGACCAGGTGTTTGGGGGCCCAAGGTAATACAAACAAGGAGAATAGACACCCACTAGAGACTATCACTAATGTTAGGACATAGACATTGAAAGGGTTAATGTTTTGACCTTGGTGTGTAGGGAACAAATACCAACATAAACGTCGAGAGAACCAGGAGACCAACCAAACCATGAAGTTAGGATGAACACGACTATTGAAATTTCCTCCGTGAATTTTTAGAGACCCCTAACCTGTTATGTTCTAGTTACCCATTGTGGTTATGTTAAGTGAAACTTCGTTATATGACAAACACCAAAGACACAACATAAACACCCATGGAGAATAGACAACCACTAGAGACTATCAATAATGTTAGGAACTAGACATTGAAAGGCTTCACATTTTGACCTTGGTGGATAGGGAACAACTACCAACATAAACACCAAGAGAACCATGAGACCAACCAAACCATGAAGTTAGGATGAACACGAATCCTAAAATTTCCTCTGTGAATTTTGAGATCCCCCTAACCTATTATGTTCTAGTTACCCAGTGTGATTATGTTAAGGGAAACTACCTTAGATGACAAACACCAAAGACACAACAGAACCACCCATGGACAAAATTTCTATCCCTCGGAGTCGATAGAGCCACATACAACTTCCATTACAAAAGCCACTGGAATTCGTCACACCAACCAGAGAACCAAACCCTAGGACCCTACTAAAATTGGGCAATGTGAAAGGCCCCCATGATTAGGCAGATTGGTTCCTCCATCGCTGCTAAAACTTGAACCCTCTCCTACCATTATTCCTTACATTCCCATCACTCCAATATCAATAATGGAGCTCATTCACATTCGACAAGCCGTGACCATATTCCAAGACCTATCGTCCTCGCTTCGTCGATCTCATTTCCTTTGCACCAGGCACGATGATATATAGTTGCCTTGCCATATAACCCCTGTCAAAACACTCATCTCCAGGGAGAGCCACTTTTCCCTCATGCGTCACCACATCTAGGTTTATAAAATATATTATTACATATCGAAGAAAAAAATATAAATTTAATTTTATAAATTAAGATTTTTATTTATTTTTATTAATAAAGTTTATCAAATAAGGAAATATTTTATCAAGCATAATAGCTTGTAATTAAAGAAAATTAAAAAAATACAAATTTAATTTTATAAATTAATATTTTTAATTTGTTTATTAATAAATTTAATCAAATGACGAAATATTTTATCAATAATATTAGCTTGTGATTAAAGAACACTGAAAAGATTAAATCTTAATATTACATGTTAGAAATTAAATTTTTAAATTTATCAATAATTTTTTTATTTTTTATTTTTTTTATTTTTTATGTTATTGAATATAATAATAAATGTTATATAGTTTAAAAGGATTGGATTTAAGTGTAAAAAGCTAGGAGTTTTTCACCATTAGAAACATCTTAAGATAAAATAAAAAATTAAAATTTTTAAACATATTAATAAAATTGTTAAAATTATTTTTTTATTAATATTTATTTGATTGATAATATTTTTATGATTAGAGTTATTAGTCCCTGCTGAAGGCGTAGAGGGACTATAGCGATCGATAATTCGTTGAATTCATATTAGTTTTTTGTTTGACCACACATTTTTCCATAATCTCTATTGTTCGAACTAATAAAAAAAACCTTATATGTCATGATCTCATTGGATAATAGATTTGAGGTCTTATTGCCAGCGTCGTTATTCCCAATGTTTTATATGTTGGCATATCCAAATTTTTTATCATCTACGGTCTTTTTGAATTTTTACTATTCATATTGAAATGTTTAGATATCCAAAGTTTTGAGCATGGATAGTCAATTTTTTATTAGTTGACTTCATATTACTTTGTCCTTTGACTATTTTTTTTTTCATAGTCTCCATTGTTCGAACTATTGTTATTTCTTTATTATTACGTACTTAGAGAGGCATTTTCATTATTACGTAGGTAAACAAGCCCGCCACACTGCATTCTTTCTTAAATGTTTGCATTGTAAATGTGTTGAACCTGCACAAAATAGATATAGCTAAACAATAATACACACACTTGTAGAGAGAATTGGAGAAAGAAGAAGGAGAGAAAAGAATGAAAGAATTCTCATTAATCGTTCTGAATAATGAATAATTTACACATGATATACTATGTATAGCTCAATGAGTGTGCACTAGAGGTGAACCAATGTGCCATATTGGTGGTCTAGAGTGATATGGACACACACCAGTAGTTACGGGAGTGAAATTCCACCTAGTCTAGTCTCTCATGCAGTTACGGGAGTGAACTTCCACCTAATTGAGTTAACTAGTTAACTAGTCTTCAATTAACTTTCTGAACATAGAGTAGTGAGGAGTTAACTCAGGCAATCAAGGCTAATGCACCTGTTTGATGATGATATCAAGGCAAGGTCAAATTAACATGGTGATGATCCCAATGTTGCATGGTGATAAAACCAATGCAGCATCTAAACTCAACTCAACTAGTCAAACTGAAGTGTCAACTGAAAGAGAATATTATCCAGGCGGAATATTCTCCCCTAAAATATAGAAGACTGGATAATGACTAATTATGACTAATAAACAAGGAAAAACCTTAGGAAAAATAAATCCTAGGTGTGTGTGAAGTAACTCCAACACCCCCCCTGAACATCACTATGGTGAAAATAAAGAATGGGTCCCAACAACAAGGCCATGTGAGGTACCCAAATAAAAAAGATACACTGAAAATAAAGTGAGGAAAGATGAAAAACCTCATGGGAAACCCCCCCTCAAGGTACAATGTATGTAAAAAGAAGAACTACAGTTGCCAGGCAACTGTGTGCTTCACTCCAAGACGACTTCGCAGAGAATGGAACTTCTGCTCAGTGAAGGTCTCGATGAAGATGTTTGTCGTCTGTTCTTCTTAAGGACATAACTATAAGTCGATGATCCCCTCGTGTACTAAGTCCCAGATGTAGTGCATGTGGATCTCAATGTGCTTCGTCCGCTGCCTCTGAACTAGATCTCTGCAGAACTTTAGAGTGCTTTGGTTGTCACACTAGAGGACGATCGACCAATGAAACTGAATGCCCAACTCAGTGAGAAAATGTTGTAGTCACATAGCCTAAATGGTTATGATAACTACCCCTCTGTACTCTACCTCGGCTGAAGATAGAGAAATGGAAGCTTGCTTCTTGCTTGACCAACATATAGGCCCGAAACCAAGACTGAGTGAGTAACCAGATGTGGACTTGCAATCAGTGCTATCGCCAGCCCAGTCCGAATCAGTAAACCTGATGAGATCTAATGTAGATTTTGCTGCATAATGAATCCCAAAGGTGATGGTGCCCTATACGTATCGAAGGATGCACTTTACAACTTTCAAATGTAGCTCATGGGACTCCTGCATGAACCTAGAAACTGTGCCAACTGCATATGAGAGGCCTAGTCTAGAGTGTGTGAGATACAACAAGCTCCCCACTACCTGTCTGTACAGTGTGCTGTCGATCAGTGGAGTCTCCCCGCCATCCTCAAGTTTGAATCCTAATAGGAAAGGAGTTAGAGCAGACTTGTAGTCTATCATGTGAAATCTCTCAAGGAGATCTCGTGCATACCTGGCTTGAGATAGTTTGATTTCTGATGCATATTGACTAATCTCGAGTCCAAGGAAGAAGTGTAGCAAACCCATGTTCGTCATAAAAAACCTGTCATGTAGAATCCTCTTGACTACAAAATTCGCTAAAGTCGAGCACTAGGTGATCTACAAATCATCGACATACATAACTAAAAGTAGAAGTGAATTAGCCATCCTGAGCATGTAGACATTCGGGTCAGATTTACAACGTACAAAGTTCTGTGACAACATGTAGGAATCCATCTTGGCATACCATGCCCTCGGAGCCTGCTTGAGGCCATAAAGTGACTTCTTCAGTCGATAGAACAAAGATGAGTGGCTACTCCATGTAGATATCCTCAGAGAGATCACCGTGAAGAAATGCATTCTTCACATCCATCCCTTGGCTGCCGCAATGGAAAATGCCAATCATATGGAATCCATCTTCGCTACTGGAGTGAAGGTCTCATCATAGTGAATACCATGAACCTGCTGAAAGCCTTTGGCGACAAACCTGGATTTGTATCTGTTGATCTATCCATCTGCTGCCCTCTTGGTCCTATAGACCCATCTACATCTAACAAGTTTCCTCCCAAAAAGAAGGGGAACTAGATCCCATGTCTGGTTCTTGAGGAGGGAGTTTTACTCTTCGTGCATGATGGATTCCCAAAAGGGATTTCCAAAAACCTTGCCATAAGACTATGGATCTGAAGACTGAATCAATAAAATATGTTTGGAAGGCAATGGTTCAGTGGTAGTGAGTGCAATAGGAGGCTCCTCGAAATCAGATCAATTCCTCCTAGTATTGGCTAGATCACCAACAAGATCCCCTGCATCCTGAAGAGTAGTCTATGCCCACTTGGGCCTCTGATCTAGCTCTGCAACTGCATTTGGATGCTCTGCAACTACATCTAGATGCTCTGACTCTGCATCTGACTTTACTGACTCTGAATCTGAATCATATGATTCCTCTGAATAAGAACTGTCATATGAAGAAGAGTCGACATGTTCATGCTCATCATCTCAGATAGGTGGAAGAGTGAAGGTTTCTACATGCGTCTGCTGAGGTACATGCGAGACACTTTCCTCGACTTGGACACTACTCTCAATGATGAGATGGTCCAAGGAAAGATCAAGAAGATGATATACCTTCACATCGTCGGGGTATCCAACAAAAATGCACTCAGTTCTCTGTGGATCAAGTGCCTCCCTCTTTTCAGAGGGAATCCTGGCCCATGCATGTGAACCGAAAATGTGAAAGTGGGTCACTTCTAGTTTGAGGCCGCTCCAAGTCTCGTAGGGGGTCTTATCCTTGACAGATCTATGGGGAGATATTTTTTGGATGTATGTTGCATAATTAAGTGCTTCTACCCATAGTCTTTGTGGTAATGATTTTACATTTAGCATGCAAGATGCCATCTCCTTTAGAGATATGTTTTTATGCTTAACAACTCCATTTTGTTGCGGAGTATAGGGAACTGTGTGCTACAACTGAATCCCTGCCTCATGGAAAATATTGTGGATCTCATGATTCACATACTCTCTCCTGTTATCAGTTTAGAGGACTTTGATCTTCTTTCCGGACTATGTCTCAACAAAAGCTTTGAAATCTTTAAGGTGTTGAAAGACCTCAAATTTTTTCCTGAGAAAGTAGCTCCATGTAAAACATGAGAAATCATCAACAAAAATGAGAACAAACCTCACTTTGCTGATGGATGGATGTGGAAAAGAAACCATAAGGTCACTGTGGATCATATCTAAAGGTGCGAAAGCTCGCTTAGACTTTCCTTTGTTGAATTTCTCTTGAGGGTGTTTCCCTAGAACACATCCCTCACACACTCCCTTGGAGAAATGGATGTTTGGTAGACCATCAATGAATAATTTCTTGCTAAGCTGTTGCATGTATATGAAATTAAAATGTCCAAACCTTTCGTACCATATCCTACTACTTTCATCAGCACGAGTAAGTAGTAAAGCATAATCAGGTTCAATGAATTTAGAAAAAGTATACAATCTAGACTGATGATTTACCTCACCGACAGAAACCCTGTAGTTGGTTTGCATGTCGTAGATTTCCACAGAATTTGGTGTGAATATGAATTTATTTCTGGTGCCAGAATTCGTCATCTGAAACATAGAGAGAAGGTTGACATAAATTTTGGGAACATGCAACACATTCTCGAAGCTTCCGTTGGTGAGTTCAATCCTTCCTTTGCCAGTGACTTCGATAGAAGAGTTGTCCCCCATCAGGATAGGAGGACCTTTGCATGCTTCCAAAGAATAATATACTACTTTTGATGCAGATATATGATGTGATGCTCTTGAATCAACGATCCAAGCATCGGGAGAGGAGTTGATGGCAATCAAGGCATGGCTAGAATTGCCTTTCTTGGAATTTAGATCTTCTGGCTTCTTCTTCTTGGCACCCTCGGGGATGCAATCTCCAAGGTTTTTTTTATGAAGTATTTGAGACATCAGATCTATTTGTTTTTTCATGCATGTATATTTTGAATGGAATCCTTTGTGATAGTACGTGCATTTCTCCCATTTTTTCCCTTTTTCTCCTTTGGATCCAGAGGCATCGATGAAGGTTTTTGTGTACCCTTCCTTCTTCATATGTGCATGAGCTTTCAGTTTATCTTTATCTTTTGATTTCTGATATTTTTGGCTTCCATCATTCACAGTGAGTGCATGCGCCCTTGGGCCTTTGATTGTTCCCATGTTGATGAGCTTGGTTTGTTCTTGTGTCAAGGATTCAATAAAGTCCTCAAGAGAAGGCATATTCCAGGTGGCTCCAGAGGAGAATCTGACAATATGGAATGTATATATGAATGCAAAGAATTCAGGGTCAAGCTTGGAGAGAATGGTGAGAACCATTTGTTTCTCCTCCTTTGATTTATCAACCCCACAAGCTTTGAGTTGCGATAGTAAATCCTTGAATTTTGTAAAGAAATCTTGGATATTCTCGAAGCTTTTTGGATCCAATGTGAGCAAATCCACCTCTAGCATGTGTCCCCTCATCTCATCCTGTTTGACAAAGATCCCTTCCAAGGTGGTCCAGGCTTCATTGGGAGTCATACAGGAAGATATATGAAAAAGGAGATCATGAGAAATAAGACTGCAAATTGTTCCGAGTGCCTCATCCATGTTATTTAAGTACTTGGATTTTTCCATGGCTGATGTTGGTTCTATATATGTATTCAAGGTTAACCTATACAACCCTCTGGTTTGTAAGTGTATGGCTATTTTCTCCTTCCATGCAAAATAGTTGTAAGGTGTAAGAATGAATTATTTTTAGAATTCCATCTTTCCGCTATCTTCAATCTTTTGTACCTGCAAAAATTTTTTGGTGTAGATTTTGCTTAGCAATCCGTCGGATATGATACCATGTAAATGTGTTGAAAATACACAAAATAGATCTAGATAAACAATAATACACACATTTTCAGAGAGAATTGGAGAAAGAAGAAGAAGGAGAGAAAATAATGAAAGAATTCTCATTAACTGTTCTGAATAATGAATAATTTACCAATGATATTATCTGTATAGATCAATGAGTGTGCACTGGAGGTGAAACAATGCACCGTAGTGGTGGTCTAGAGTGATATAGACACACACCACTAGTTACAGGAGTGAACTTCCACCTAGTCTAGTCTATCATGCAGTTACGGGAGTGAAGTGCCACCTAGTTGAGTTAACTAGTCAACTAGTCTTCAGTTAACTGACTGAACATAGAATAGTGAGGAGTTAACTCAGGGAATCAAGGCTAATGTGCTAGTTTGGTGATGATCCTTAGGAAAGGTCGAATTATCATGGTGATGATCCCAATGTTGCATGGTGATAAAACCAATGAAACATCTAAACTCAACTCAACTAGTCAAACTGAAGTGTCAACTGAAAAAGAATATTCTCCTGGTGGAATATTCTCCCCTAAAATATAGGAGACTAGATAATGACTAATTGTGACTAATAAACAAGGAAAAACCTTAGGAAAAATAAATCCTAGGTGTTTGTGAAGTAACTCCAACATGCACAGTGTGAGGCCCTTCAATGGTTCTGACAACCTTAAGTTTTTACCTAACATGCCTCACAACCTTAAATGTTTACTCAACATGCGTGTTACAATACAATTTCCTCTGATTTTTGGATACAGTCTTGTCTGTAGTGAATTTGGGCAATATTGTTCTTCACCGACATTATTGCTTCACTGGTTGATGCTTGCTCGTTGGTTCATTGGATGCTACTTATTGTTGTTTGATTCAACTTTGCAAAGTTGAGGTCTTGCAGCTGCAGTTGGACCTCTTGGTGCTTGTTCACTGGTTTGTTGTTTGTTGCTTACTCTTGTTTGCTTCAACTTTGCAAGGTTGGGGTACTGCATCTTTAGTTGGACATGTTGTTGTAGTTTGCATGGTTTGGAGCTGCGCTTCTTTCATTCCTCCTTCACGGGTAAGTTTTAGTGCCATGGTTTCATTCCAATTCCTTATTTGTTGTTTACTATTTGCATCTTGCAAGGAATAATTTTCAATACTAGGAATGCCTGAGTCAAAATCCTCTTGCAGAACACATTTGTGTGTGATTACTATGAGCAGAGAAACAATAGTGTGCTGTTGTCTTGTCCTTGTTCTTTAATGTCAATGTTCGACACAAAACCCACCTCTGTCACAACCATAGTGACATATAAAAAAAAAAAAGAATTTTCTCCTCATTTTTTCTGGTTCTGAAAAGCATACGTTTGGTGCATTTTTCCCAGGTTGTTCCCTTCCAAAACGTCTTGTTCCCCTTTGAATGTCGATGTTGGACACAAAACCCACATCTATTGTAGCCAGAATGACATAAAAAATGAAATCAAATGTTCTCCTCTTATTTTTTGTTCCTGGAAACCATACGTTTGGTGCATTTTTTTCAGGCCATTCCCATCCAATCACATATGCCCACTTCCATGTATTGGATATCATACCATATCTCTTTCAAAAATAGAAATTCAAAGGGGTTTACAAAAAAAATTTAGAGTTGTCATTGCAGAGAAAACATCTACCAAGACCTTGTGACAGGAATGATTTTATTCTCTGGATCATAAACCACATTTAGCTATTGGTTTTATGCCGTCCTTTGTGTATTGCAAAGAATATTCCACCACTTAAACACTTATAGGATGCACACATGGAATAGGTTCAAAAATGATATGCCTTGAATACTCGGTCTTTGTGTTGAGCAAATTTATAGTGTTATTTCATTTGGGTTGTCTCTTCTGTTTGGTTCAGTTCACTATATGCTTGTTTGTTTTTCATATGTTGTAGCAACCAAGGGGATTGAATTTTACAAGAAGAAGGTTGAAGGATACATATCGGAATTGGTATGCAGTTTAGGGCTTATAGTTTTCATTTTTCTTTTTTTCCCTATTTGCATATTATCTGAATATAGCTAAGAAACATCTTGAAAATCACAACTTAAGAGATGAAGCAAGTAATAGATGTTGACTACTATGAAATAGATATAAAATCCATTTTAAATGACAACATTGAACAGGTATTGCATTGAAATGGGTTTTTTAGATTGGATGCATTCTCGTATATTGTGGGAGATTGCCTCTTCCATGCATTTCAAGTTCTATTGCATTTCCGTTATTCCTCGATTGACCTGGGCAATGGATTGATAGATCATTTCTTGTTCTGTTTAGAAAATGGTGACATTGAGGCATTGGAGTCATATCAATACAAATTGGCATTTGATTTTCTTTTCCAGTTGCATGGAATACATGATGTCACTACGTATTTTTCAAAGATGCGATTGTCTGCATCTGCAACTCTCCCTGCTCATGAGAGGGGGCTTTGGGGAGATACATTTTGTATATGGTGTTTGTCCAAGTGGATGAATATATCAATTGGAATATGGTCATTGACAAGAAAAAAAAGATATCTACTATTCAACAAAACTACATCTAGGGATCTATATTGCATCTTGTTCCATGATACCAATCCTATCAGTGGTCATTATGAACCACTACTCTATAGAAAATTATCCATATGCAATCTTGGAGGACCTCTTATTTACTTGTCCCTCATTTGCAAATACCTTTAATTGCATTGGAAACTAATTATGCATCATATACACTCCCATGGATTGCACATAGCGACAACTATTGCATCTAGTTGTGGAGATAGTTTGTTCAATGCAATTTTCTATTTGGTAGCAACATAGTTCTATGTGAACTCACTGTAGCTTTACACTGCACAATCCTTTTTCAATGCAATTATAGGGGGTAGCTGTTGGCATAGGGGAGGACCCAGGGTTCAACACTACAACAACACACCAAAAAAACCCTAACTATTGGCCCTTTCGGCAACACCTGTAGAGTAGATGAAGTCTCACCTGAGGTAGAGGCAGGGGTGGTTGCAGGACATAGGTGTCTGCAACCTTAGCTGGGACACAGATATGTGATTATAATACTTAATAAATAATTTAGCACTGTTAGTTCCTTAATATGCAATCAATATCCACTTCGCTGATAAAATAGAGCTTCGCATCATTCACACTAATCTAATGTATTTGAGAACTTAGCATAGGTAAATAGATCAGATCGAGTAGATCAAGCACTAAGCATAGCCATATAGATCATATCTAACATTCTCACATATAATATGCACAAAGCATAAGCAGATCTATATAAATACATCAAAACACTTAGCAGATAACATGTGAATACATCAAGACAAAGCACAAAGCATAACAACACAACGTTTACGTGGTTCACCCCCACCCTGGGGATACATCCACCAAATCTTCTTCTTTATTGTCTTCAGTCAATCAGTTACAAGCACAAAGCCATCAAAACCATTACTTTGCACAGGACAAAAGATATGCACAACTCGCTAGATCTTTCTTCCTTGCTTTACAACACTAATCCCTCCTCAACTTCTTACAGCGAATTGCACTTAGCTATGCAAGTCTCACACAGACACTTCAATCACATAGATCTAGTACTTAGCTCATCACTCTACCGATCGGTTCTTTCTTACATTGCCTAAACATCTATTTATACTTTACAATCTAGGCCTAAGCATGGGTAAACCCATGGGCTGACATCCCAATCCCATTACATATTCCCCAAAACCCAAAAAGGATCCAAAAGTGGGTCGAGATCCCGTGATCTCCGCTTCGTCTTGCAATCCTCCTTTGACAAGTTGTTGAAGTCTCAAAATAGGTCATTATGACCAAGAATCTCCCAAAAATTGGTCAAGGTCCAACAATAGCCAATAGGCTTTTAACTTCTTGCATCAACACCTTTTACTATATCTCCTAGAAAGTATGCCGATAATTAGAAGTTGGAAACAATACCTTGTAAACATGGAAATGCCATATGAGAAAGGAAATGTAGAGGGTGGAAGATTGTGTTTGCAATGACTATCTTTCATATTCAGAGTAAATATCCAAGTCTGGTCGGCCCTGTCGGATGGTACTATCCATTCCTACTGTATTGATTCAAACTACGATCGAACAATTGATATCATGTCATTGAAAACAGATATGCCACATATCCATTATCAAACTTTGATGAGAAATACTACCAGTTCAGGGTCCACTGTCCATGCCACCAAAACCGCATCAAATATTCATAAGCATTGCATGCTATTTAATCATAATGAAACTCATCCCAATTGTCATGAGGCCATACAGAGCTTAAACGAAAAACATAGACTAACTTATCACAACTTGAAAAAGGTCATACATGAGAGAAAAAAATACATTGGTCGTATAAGAAAGACTACCAGTTCAGGATCCACTGTCCATGCCACCAAAACCTCATCGAATCTGCATAAGCGTCACATGCTATTTAATCAGAATGAAACTCATCCCAGTTGTCATGAGGTCATATAGACCTTAAACAAAAAATGTAGACTAACTTATTAAAACTTGAAAAAGGTCATATATGAGAGAAAAAAATACATTGGTACACTTCCTTCTAGACATAAACTGACATATCACAACCTAAAAAAAATTGTGCGTGCACAACACAATCACATTTTCTCACTTTTTGCTGAACACAAACATCACATGTCCAATGACAAAGAACATCACAATTTGCATCGTCGATATGGTGAGGATGCAATGCTCATAAGAAATGTCGATTCCACCTCCAACATCGCTTTTCAACAAGTGAAACTAGTTTCCAGTGGAAACCATAAGTTAACCTACCACATGTTGAAAAAAAATATATGTGAGAGAAACAGGTGCAACCAAATATCCCACAATGGTCATGGTACTGACTGAGAGGAAAAAATCACATTTCGTGGCCTAGAGCCAACACCATGCACTACAATGAAAACCAACAAACACTTTCTACGCATGCTTGTCTAGGGAAGAAAGATGCAAAACATATCTATATGAAACAAATTAAAGACACTCCTTCCATTACATGTGCGATTTGCGATCAATTGAATTTCACAAAAAACACTAAGTCTTTCACGCCTGATTTGGAAGCAAAATACCTCGGCTTGACACTAAATGATAGAACATTTTCTAGTGGCAATATTTGTATTCCACGCAAATGATCACTTGAAAATGGAAAACTACCACACTTTGCAACACTTGACCAAATAAGATGTAATACAACACTACCAGATGTAAGTACACTTACAAAACTTGAAGAGAGACTTGTGTCTTTGCGAATTGCATTTGCACAAATCAAACCCTAGGGTGATAAATGACCCCAAATGGGCTTAACATGATCAATTATTAATGTTCGCGTCCAACTAGATGTTGTACAAAAATCCTTGCCACAATTCATTAGCAATACAATGACAATTAGTTTCTGCGGTTCATAGGTGTAGTCATATCCTCTACACAGGACATCAAATTCAAATAGGAACACATTAGGGTCTTCTAAAATTAATCCATGAAAGGTTGGCAGATTTTGTAATGGGATTGCTTTCATGGGGGCATTAGCAACCAGATCAACTATCGGATATTCCAAAGTGGAAGTCTGGGCTCGTGGTTGATTTGGTTGTGCCATTTGGTTGAAAATATGCCAATAATATTCAGGAATTTCTTGGCCTAGGTGTTCTATTTGGGGTGATTGACTACTTGATCTCCTAGAGGATTTAATTGCATTACCTCTATTTGGGATTTTAGGTATACCTTCTCCTATCACAGGATATCTAGGATCGGGTGGTGGTGATGGGTTTGCCTTAGCAACCCCACTGGTCTCCCCTTCTCCTTCTTCCAGATTACAATAATTTCCCTCATCTAAAGGGATGAGAGGTGGAACATCTGTATTCTAAAAACTTTGTTCAGTGCCTTCAGTTCTGCTATGAACCTCAGCATGGGCTGCAGTTGGTGAATTTGCTGCTTGAGGGATTCGGGTAGAACCTTTCCCGGGTCCAACTGAAGCTTGAGATTCAACTTTTCATATGATTTCGTCTATGAAAGTGCTTCTTCCATGGGCCACCGAGCTCTGGCCTTTTGTGATTTTTGGTGGCGGTTTTGGTTTTTCAGGTTCTTTATTCTTAGTCATACACACTTTACAAAATAATCTAAGTACCTATATGACCTATATGTATCAGCTGAAGGTAGGCGCTGGCATAAACATTTTACTTATCACCTACGTAGGTTATTACCTTTCGTCTTCAATACCTCATCCTCTAGAGATACAACCTATTCTATATTTTACACTCTCCTTGGCAATGGGGCCAAGTAATTCAATTCAAGGTGCATGGGACTTGCACCAATAGACCCAACCTTCCCTTACCTGTTCTACACGAATAGGGATGTTGCAACGCATAATGGGTACACATTATCTCTCATTCTTGGTGATGATATCATCATCAATTCAATTGACCTCGAAGAAGAAAACCATGGAAATGTACCATGTCATGAACATACAACCACTTTTCCTTTGCAACTTGTCCTGAAATCAGACATGCCAGTTGAAATATATGCCTGCAACTATGATTCATAGGATGGTTTGGTAGATAATGCATATGGAATACTCAAAGATTATACCAAAACACAAAAAGTGGATGTCCTCTGGATTAATCTCCATGAGACGCATATAGGCCACCGACAAGCAAACAAGTTGGCTTATTATTGGACTCTAAAGATGTCCTAAAAACAACCTTAGTTTAACATTAATTTATCAACCTAAGGATTCGTATTTTATTTCAAGAATATCAACAAAGTCTATGTAGATAGATGTAGAGGCTAAAACCGTGTAATTAAAGAAAATATGAGTTAATCAACAATCAAGTTCCTCACACATTCATTAAAACCCTGAAACTAAGATCTTACTTAACAGAATTGAAATCAGATCTATAACATGCTATGAATTAAAGGTATTAATTGAATTGTTGAATTGATCTAATTAAGAAACAACAATTGAATCTATGAAAGGCTTGATAAACTGATCTATAGACAATTATTTAATCCGTTGGAAAGAAATGGCTATGTACTGTAAATTGGGAAGGAACAACCAATGTAGAATTAAACGAAAGGAACAACAAATGCTAATTTAAGTGAAAGAAATAGAGTGCACAAAAATGAGAGGAACTGTCAAGCAGTAAACTACAACAATGAAAACTAGAAAAACAATCAATAACATTCTAATGAAGCACCAATCTTCCGTAAGCAAAATGCATAAAATACTTAACACACTCATGCATTTATCTTAATTATTGCAAAAGCGATTAAATCAAAGAACACAAATCAAAATGATACAATTACAGATTGAGATAGTAAATCCTTCAGACTGGGCCCTTGGTCCTCAGAAGCATTTCTACTAGAAACTCAGTATGCAAGAATGGTGAAAATTCCAAAAACTTTTATTAATTCCATAACTGGTACAACATTTACAAAAGACTGCTTGCGCAGAGCAATTCCGAGTTTTGAATGCTTGGATAAAATTATTAGATGTATTTTTAGGATTCATAACCATTTATATATTACAATGATATAGGTAAATTAAGCTACCTCGAGGATCGAGAGATCCTCATGATTGCTTTTACTATTTATAAAGTTTACAAAATAGAGAACCAATCTTCCTCGAAACTGCTTCGCACTTAATGTCTTCAACCTCCAATAGCCTTCGTATCTTCAAAATATCCTTAGTTATCTTGGGTTTAACAATATTTATCCATTCCCGTGCTAAAATCAAAGAATTCCAACAGAATATTAGAATTTATCTAACATTACTCAATAATATTTCTAGAAGACATTTTAATCATTTTCTATCCTAATTATTCCTAATTAACAGAAAAGTCAATCAAGATTACATCACAAACCATGGGAATAAGAAGGATATTTGTACCTTTTTCTCAACTCAACATAACCCCCAACTTACCTTCTTGCATATCCTCATGCAAGCTGAGATCTTACATGTAAAGTAGTGATTCTATAAGGAGGAGAGGTTGGTTCACCAGGTTCCCTGAACCCATTATTTCATTTGAGTTCCCCAAAATTAGCTTCTTCCCTCTTCCTATTAATTTGATAATCTCTCTTGTAACCCTCTAGAGGAAACCAAATAATACAAGGATTATATCTACACCTTTCCACTCTAAAGGTAGCTGCAAAAACGTTTTTGAAACCAAAGTGTTCCCTACTCTTGACTTCATTTGGGGAGGCATCCCATCTTAGTTTGGAAGCAGCAAGAGCTTCTTCTTTAAGTTCCATAAAATATGGTAGGCATGAACATATAACCTGTAGGTGGATAGGGAATAAAGAGTCCACAACCCTTTCCCTCTTCATGAATTTTCTGTGCTGCATGATGGATGGGAAGGATTTTGGAGGTTCTCCTCTGATCTAGAGATCTACCCCAGTCTCCCTTTTCAGAAAGGTCTTGTGTGCTTTAGCCCACCTAATTTGTTTTTTGGTAAAGGACAGGAATGCTTGAAACTATATGTCCCCAATAAAAGGACTAGGGTTCTCTTTCCTGTTATCTTCCAAGATGAAGTTGTGGAGGTATATCTCACAAATAAAGTATTGCACTTTCTCTTCTTGCTCTCTAAAGCATGAAACAAACTCAGAGACAATGGTGAATTTAATTTGTTTACCTTCTCTAATAGCTTTCACCCTCAACAAAAAATAACGTTGTAATAAAAAAAAGGTATAATTAGTAGCAGGAGCCCTGCAATCTATTGCATCAGTGTAGACATCACAAATTTCTTTGATTTTCTCCAAAGATTTATGTAATTGGTTTTGTACTTTCTTTACCTTCCCTTGGGCTCTAGTGAGTTGATGAAACATTTCGTTTTCTGTTGCTGACATGGTTTTAAGTTGTTTAACAAAATTTTGATGCTCTTTCATAGTGACCATCTCACTTCTGCACTGTGTTAAGGTCTGTTGGGTTTGCACTAGCTCTGTCTCCAATCTGGAAATAATGGCACTCTATTCAGGAGACTGAAATGCTTCCTCAGTATAAACAACTATCTCTTCTGTGGTTGGGGGATCTGTCTGTGTCTTTGCATCCATTGTCTCTAGGGGAGTAGGGAAGTCTGTAGGAAGCAGTTCCTCAGGTTGGGAAGTTGTTTCTTCTATTGTTGGAGTCTCTGCTAGAGGTTCCATTTCATGTACCTCAAAAGGAGTCACTTCTTCATTTTGAACAACTACTTCCTCTGATGCTGGAATATCAGTTTGAGGTTCCATCTCTGCTATTTCTTCAGGGGCATTCAAACTCTGTCTGTGTTCCAACAGAAATTGTATGCACTGTCCTCCTATGAAGTGGTTTCCTTCCCTGTGTTCTAGGCCTTTTGGACTTCTTTCTTTCATAGGCCTTGTCATCTTGCTCCAATTTTTTTCTTAATTCTTTAATTATCTCTTGGAGTCTGCCAACTTTTTTCTTTAATACTTTAATCCTTTTAACCCTTCTTCTTAACAACTTGTTTTCTTGTTTCAAATTTCTGATTCTGTTGTGGCCTTTTCTTGCTGTTTCCTGTTTATGTGGAATGTCAGGGTTTTCCTCACCTTGATCAGTCAATAACTGTTCCTATGTTTCTCTATGTTCTCTACCTATTCTACAGGGCTGTTTACCTCAGTGTGAGGTTCTACCTGTTCTGTATCTTCGGGGAATGGCATTTCCATGTCAGGGAGGTCCACAATAGGGTTTGAAGAGGAAGTTGGTGTTTGGTGTTCTTTATACCTGCTTGTCTCTTTGGTTATCGATGTACCTAGGTTTCCCAATACTTGAGCCATTTATACCTCATAGCTTTTGAAAAATTGTTCTATAAGGTGTTCCAGTGATGGCTGGGTATTTTCCTGAGTATTTTCTTGTGGGGTTTATTCTATCTGTTCGATTTCCTAAATATTTTCCTGTGAGGGTTTCTCTAGGCTGTGCTATCCTTTTGCTTCTTCTTTTCCCCTCAGTGGGGGTTTTAGGGACAACAATTGTCCTTTTTCTCTTTTTCTTTGATGTCTCTTCCTATGAGATCCGAGTCTCTACCAATTGAATGGGGTCTGTCTCAATTTCAGGCTGAGGTAATGGAACTTACATTTGGGCGGTATCTCCCCCTTCTTTTTCTATCTCAATTTTCGGCTACGATAATGGAACTTCCATTTGGGCGGTGTCTCCCCCTTCCTGTGCTATCTCAATTCCCTGTGGTGGGTTTTCGTGATTCAATTCGGGTTGTTCCAGTTGGAGAGTCCTATTGGCCTCTTTTAGATCACCCCAGGTTATTTGAGTTTGGCTCAGGGCCCTATTTACTATCAGCTTTACTAATCCATTGTGGATAATTATAGTAACATGATCTTTAGCCTTCTGCATTCTTATATCAACCTCATGTAACATGGCATTTAGAAAAAAATGGTAAATTGATTACTAATCGCTGTTTGAGTGTTGCTAACAATTTGAGGTGGCATTGCCAGATCACATCGAAACTTCCATCGCAGGTGATATACCTTTGTATCACTCCTTCCAGCTCCTTCCATGGCTCGCTGAGAGCGCTGGGGTTGAGTCCCTTTCCCTTTTTATCAAGTTCTTCGCTAGATATACGAAATATTCCAAAACCTCTTTGAGCACTATATATCTCCTAGTCCATTGTATGCCTATGTTAGGGAGGCCTGTAACCTCTGCTACGATTTCCTCAATGACCAAAATTCGTATATCTCGAACCATGGAGACTTCTCCCTGCAAGTTCTGGAAAAATTCGAGTGTGATGTTTGTGTCATATCCTTGTAACTAGTTGAAGTACTCTATCCACCCCATATGGTGTAATATTTCTCTTTCATGCTCAGTTACCTGTAATAATGTGGGCTCCCGGTGCACACTTCGCCCCCCCCATGTTTTCTGTGAGCAAGTGAGGACAACTATCGTTCATTGCTGCAACTTAACTCAACAAGCTTTTGAAATAATAGAAATAGCAAATATAGAACAACACTGTGTATATATAAAAAATGTGAATTTTCCTCATTTACTGCACTCATTGTAATCTATTGGTAAATGTGCAGAGTATCTGCCCCTCATATATGGAAAGTTTGACCTCAATCGTCAAAATGTACGAGTGTAATAATGGTAGATAGTTTTGGTGAGGTGTGATTACTATGATGCCCTCGAAAGACAATCATTAATAACTTTTCAAAAAGCACTTTAGTGGTAATTACGAACAATCATCATTTTGTGTGGGGAATTGAAATTGACATACTTATGTTAAAAACAGTTTGAGGAAAAAGATTCCAAATAATCTTAAATTTGTTCACGTATTTTAGAAATATTTTACATATCATAACATTGTTACTTTCCCTTGTTTGTTGGATATAACCAGAATGATAGCCTCATTGTTTAGAAAAGGAAATCTTGGAACACACTAAAACTTGGTGTGTTTAAGGTAAAATTCGATACCACGGGCATAGCCACTGCTGCCAGCAGGCGTCCATATCCTCGACATGGTTGCCTTTTAACCCATGGATGAGCCTGTATCCTTAATAAATAGTTTGGATTGTATTTTCCCAAGAAGACCATTATCTTGGTTTGGTATCCATATGATGATAATGCCACTCACTAGATCGTAACCTAAGTGAACAAGTCAGCTTGTGATGAGACCTCTTGTCCTTTGATGAAAAAAGATGCCAAAGGCCATTGCCCTGGTGTGGTATCCATAGTGGGAATGCCACTTATGTTATTATCTGATGATCATGGTAGGTTGGCTCGTGATGAGACCCCCTATCCTTTGTGGGAGAAGTTTGTTACTTTATTAAAAACTTTAGTTTATTTATTTATTTATTATTATTATTTTTAAAGCTCTATCAAGGGAGGCTCATCTACTCTTTAAGAGTGAGGGATGGCGTAAGAAGTGTAAGAATGCCAAGTAAGAATGTGTTTGAGATTACTTATTATGATATGAAAGCAATTATCATTCAAGTATATGTAGACATATTGGAGAAATAAACAAATTATGGTGGTTAATGAATTGTGAACATTTTTTAAGATAATTCAGAGAAATTAATCCAAAAATAGTTTGCTAATGTATGTTAAATAATCCACACAAAAGGACAAATTAGAAATAGTGCTGATGAAAATGTATTAGTGAAGGTCATACCCAAAGGAGTGACTGACGTAATAATGGCATTCTTTGTTAAAAAAGAATCGTGACTTTTGAGAAAAAGGAACAACAATAAGAAAAAAAACGTAGAAGGAACAACATCTGTTCCTTTTGAATTAACAACACTATCCAAAAAAGGAACAACATTCACTATAAAGGGAGCAACAATGTAACATAAGGAACCCCAATCGTTATTTTGAAGGAATCAATAATCATGCAAAGGAAACATCATTTGCGCGAAGGTGACATCAATTGCTCTTTTCAAAGGAACGACAATCGTATTCAAAGGAATCAACATTCGCACAAAGGGAACAATAATCATTTCATTTTAAATAAACAACAACGATGATCAAATTTTTACCCATCTAGTTAAGTGATTGGAAGCCTCCCACATACATTTTTGTTTTAGTGAATCTATGATTGATTAGTCATCAACTAAATCCATTCAATTTCTATAGGTGAGTTTATTCAATAATTGAAGTATTGGATGGTTTGTTAGTATTATGAAAACATGTTCATATTCTATGAAGACAAGGTTTATATTTTCTGGGTTTTTGCAAAGTGAGATAGGAGCAAGGAACAAAAAAGAGTGCTAATTATGTTCATTACAGTCATATTTTCTAGTTTTTATTTTCTCAAGCGATTTTCCTAAAAAACGTAAAGACTAAAAACTCAATCAAATCTGTTAAGAAATTTATATACAATATGTACAATGCTGATAAAAATCATCGTTTATGAAGTTGAAGATGTTGGGTTACCTTCCTAGCCAACTAAAATCTAAAGAGTAGGATCCTTACTTAGTTCTTGACAAAAATATTCTTTTGAAAGCGGCTGATGGTAGAGTCATAACTGATGTCCATTTACCAGAAAAGAAGAACCAGATCCATCGATGGTGATTAAGATGACAGTGCCATTATCATGAACTTCATAGATTTCATACGGTCTGAGCCACCTTGTCTGTAATTATCCAGGAAAATATTGAAATATGGAATCATAGAGAAGCGCCCAATCGCCTTTCTGGAAGGATTTCTTCTTGATATGTTTATTGTGCTAGCTAGCTCTTTGATGCTGAATAATGGCTGTGCACTGTAGGGAGAAGAGGTGTGCTTCATCTAACTCAATGAGCTGTTGTAAGCACTATTTATGTTCTTCTGTAAGATCCAATCCAATTTTTCGGGCCATCCTTAGGGTCTTAATCTCAAACTCAATTGGAAATATAGGTTCTTTACCATAGACTAGATGATAAGGAGAGTAGCTAGTGGTGTTACGCCACATTGTGCGATAAACCCATAAGGTTGTTGGAAGCTCGGTTGCCCAATTCTGACAGTTTGTTGAGACTTTTTTTTTCAAAATTGCCTCCAAGACTTTATTGGTACTTTCTACTTGCCCATTTTCCTATGGGTGGTATGGGGAAGTATTTCTGTGTTTAATATGATAATTTTTCAGGGTGGTCGTGATTCTATGGGCTGTAAATTGTGACCCTCTGTCAATGATTACTTCCCTGGGTAATCCATAGTGTACAAATAATTTGAAAAGACATTTAATGGATGCTTCCTCTGTTGCATTTGACAAGGCTTCTGCCTCTACCCATTTGGTCATGTAGTCTGTTGTGACTAGTATATAGGCCTTCTAGTTTGATTTTGGATTAAAGGGGCCAACAAAATCCAATGCCCGTCTTTCAAAAGGTTCTATGACTATTTGTTCTTGCAGTGGAATTTCATCTGCTTGGCTGGGTCGTCCCATTATTTGACAACTATCACAGGCCTGGGCATATTTCTTTGCATCCTTAAATATTGAGGGCTAATAGTAGCCCATCTGTAAAATATTTTGTCTAGTTCCGCATTCTGCAAAATGTCTGCCACAGGGCTCATCATGACTTGCCTTTAGAATATCATAAATTTCATCCTCCCTTACACATTTTCAAATCTGGAGGTCAGCCCCTGTGCGGAATAGATATCCACCAATCCAAGCGAGTCTTTCACTACGCTGGATGATCAATTTCCTTTCTCTAGGTGATATATGTGCTAGTAGTTTCCTAGCTGCCAGATAATTAGCCACATCAGAGTACCATGGCGTTTTAATAGTGACTGCAAACAGGTGTTCGTATGGAAATTGGTCCTCTACTGTCATTGAATCATCTATTTTGGGTATGCGAGATAAGAAATCTGTGATGAGATTCTCTCTCCCGGGTCTGTCCTTAATGGTGATGTTGAATTCCTGCAATAGTAACAACCACCGAGTAACCTGTCCATTAGTGATTGGTTTGTTAGCTAGATATTTAATAGCAAAATGATTGTTGGCCCTTGGTTGTGAAAGTAAGCAAATATCAAGGAAGAAAAGGCAAAATGCGAACTGCGCGGAAGACACAGTGACTGTTACTGGGTTGAAGTGAGCAAAAGAGCAGAAAAGACAGAGTGAAGTAAAAGGAAGCAATCCATTGGATAAGGAGATTGAGGATGACATATCAACATGGAAGAAGGATCGTGGAAAACTCAACAAGCAGAAAAATCCACCGTTAAATGCTTTGGAGCACCACATGAGAAGGAAGGAAAGATAGGCCGAAGAAGCCCTGAAAACGTGGGTCAAATTGACCTAGGGTTTTGGTATCTAGGGTTTTGACACCTAGGTTTCGGCCTAAAGATGTTAGTGAGTGATTGTAATGTATAAATAGAGGTCTAAAGGACCTAGGATGGGTTGGTGTTATGATTATTGTTGTTGTCTTTGTCATTGTGTGATTGAATGAGTAATATTGTGTGTGAGAGAAGTGTTGAGTACAAGAGTGTTCTGTATTGTAAGATCTTCAGCTGGGTGCGAAGATCAACCCTGTAACTGGGTGTGCAGGGAGGGGAGAGATAGCGAGGAGAAGAAAGAATATCTGCTAGTTGAGATTCCAGACAAGAACTGTATGCTTCATCCTGATATATTTTAAGCATAGTTCTGTGGACATAGCCCTAGAGGGAGGGTGAACCACATATACCTTGTGTTGTGTGTGATTGATGCTATGTTCTTTTTCCTTTGGTATATTGTTATTGCATTACTATGTTAGATATGATAGATAGTTATGTGGAGTAGAGTTAAGCTGGTAAGAGATATATATATCTTCTTTGTTGTTCTAGTACTAGATCCACTTGATATTCCCCTTGGTTGTAGACATCTCTATCCTACAACCCCCCCTATAGCTGCTTCGGGTGCGACTGCATCTAGTTTGTAGGTGTTGGCGAAAGGGCCAGTAGTTAGGGATTGTTGGTGCATTCTTGTAGCTGAACCCTGGGTCTGCCCCTGTGCCAACAAATGGTTTCATTGTCGGGACATGAATATTCTTGAGGGAATGTTAAGGTGGTTCCCATCAAAGACATAGATTCAGAAGTGGATAGAGGATTAATAAAATCACTTTGCTGAAGCCCATAACAAGAACCCTAATCTTAGTACAGAGGATTGGTTAGAAGATATATCTTTACTGATATACACGAGATTTTATTTGGAGGAATCCATCAGGATCTATATGAGTGGTTAGCTAGGTTAGTAGATACCCAACTTGAGATCAGATCTAGGCCACCTGTGGTTTGGACATTGGCACTAATCAATAAGGTCAAGAGAGTTGATAACGCCGCGTCACAAGAAGTAGATCACTGGTTATATAGCACCATTAGAGGGTTCATCGCCGAGTTTGCTGTTGACAGAGTAGAGTCATATAGCTAGGCCGATAGATATTTCTTCAAGGGACCCAGAGGAATTTTTTTACACTTTCTAAAGTTAAGAATCAAGATGCTATTGCATGAGAAGAACATCTTCAGGATATAGTATATTGGTCGGATCTGGAAAAGCTAATGTTAGAGAATTCAGACAACGATAATGACACAGAGGTTGGACATACGCCCAGTGGGAGAGCATTCAGAGAAGTTCATCTTGTGAACCTGTTTAAGTAGAACTATGGGGACAAGGGTTTATATAGTGGAGAAGAGGCAGATCTGATGGACGAAGAGCATTCAGAACCCGCTAGGACAGAGGAAGGGAACGCTGAAGAGCCTCACCGGGAAGAACCAGAAACTTCAAGAACCACGTAGACTATTGAAGTAAGTACTATTATCTCTCATGTTGATTCAGTAGCATTAAGAAATCAGAGTAATCCAAGCCACTAGAGCGTTCAAAGCACTGTCACTAGTATTCCACCACATACTCAGTCATGAACCCTAGGAATATCTATGGTAGATGAGATGAGGCTCCCTATTTTTAGGGGATATGAATCTAAAGATCCTGATCAACACTAGCTCTATGTGAAGCCATATGAAATATTAAAAATGTCACCGACGAAGCTGTTAAAAGAACTCAATTTAGCACTACTCTAACGAATCACGCACTGAGCTGGTACATGGAGCTTGTCCAAGGACTTGTATAGCCTAAGCCGCTGAATGAGATCAAGAATGCATTGATTACATAATTAAAGAAGCCCAAATTGGAATCACAATGTATTACAAAGCTAAAAGAGATCAAGCAGAAGGTAGATGAACCTGTTTGGGAATTCGATCAGAGATTTAAGACCTTAATAGGCCGATTGACTTTTTAGATCCCAGATGAGTAGAACAAAGAATGGTTCATTGCTTCCCTCTGACCACACATCACAGTTACTCTGATGCAACAAAATATTTCTTCGTAGGTTGAGGTGTTGGAGATCGCCATGAAGTTAGAGTCAACCCCTATGGGAGAATCCATCTCAAGTATGAGTCAAATATTGAGTCAACTAACTAGTTTGTCTCTACAGGTTGAAGATATGAATAAAGACAAGGGAAAAGATAAAAGAGAAGACATATGGTGTGTCAGATGAAAATCAAAGAGCCATGAAAAGGAACACTATTCCTTATTTCATGAACACTCGGCCTTTGGAGCTCCGATCCCTTTTAATAAAGTCACCCTACCCTGGTGCAAGGTATGCAGAAATAGACATTGCCCTGGTGAGTGCTATTACATGAAAAAATATGTTCAGACACCCACAAATTTTTATTGTAGGTTTTGTAAGTCCATGGGACATGATGATAGGAATTGTAGGGCTTATGACCTCATGCATGAAAGGTCAAGAGACATATACAAAATTCAAGGTGAAGTACAACAAGAAGGAAACACTACGTAGTATAACTCCCGTCGGAGAGGAAAATTCAATCCTTGTGGTGGATTTAGAGGAGGAGGAGGAGGAGGAGGAGGTATGGATCAAGGCTGAGGACAAATCATTTGTTAAAACTGTGCACAACTAGGACACTTAGCAAGGGACTGTCAGAACCCTTGCACTACTTGCAGCTACTACAGTTCCTTCAAACACGTTATAGAATATTGTCCTATGCTGCTAGCTAAGCTTCAGGAAAGACAAGGACCTCAACAGAACCCGCAAGTGCAACTGATATATGCTGAATCTCACGGACAAGACCCTAGAGTCACTGTTATCACTAGAGGAGGCATTGTTATAGGAGAATATAGACTGACCCAAGGAAAGACTACAGAAGACTCAGGAGTCAGGAAAACTACAGAGAAGACCTAGAATTTTGATGCAAAGAAAGAAAGACAAATATTTGAGGAGGAAAGAAATGAGTTCAATGGAGACCAAGGTTCTTCATCAAAGACATGACCGAAAGTAAGAGAATATGGAATTCCTTTGACATTCGATCAGTCTGCTTTGCCAAAAAAAGGAAAAGAGGTAAGCAAGCTCATGGAATTCTTATATACTTGTATTAAGTTGATTCAGGATGAGAGTGTTGTACAAGAGCTACAAAATTTAATCGGACAGTATGAGCTAGGAAATATAGACCCCTTATTGAATAGGGAAGTACACCAAATCGCTAAAAAGAAAAGGAAAAATAAGGAATTACACTTGGATGCTCAAATAGGATAATATGATATAGACTATGTGGTCCTTGACTTAGGGTCGGAGTTCAATGTCATGACAAAGAAAACCTGGGCACTGATGGGAAAACCAAATTTGATCTATTACCCTATTAGGATTAGGATGGATAATCAACAGGAAGTAAGCCCCTTTGGAAGATTGGAACGTGTCCCCGTGGACATTGACAGAGTAAGAACGTTTGCATATTTTTAGGTAATTGAGATAGTTGATGATAGTTGTCCTTACCCTGCACTGTTAGGAATTGATTGGGCTTTCAATAATTCCATTGTGGTTGATTTAAATAAAAGACAAATGAATTTTGAAAGAGATGACCTTAGGTTCATTACACCTTTAGACCCATATGAAGGTCAACGATACACATAACCTATCATAGAAGAAGACCGCGCATACAAACTGGAAAACATATACAAATTAGAAGCCAGACAACAGGATTACATTAATCCTACAACTGATGGAAACCTAAGCTAGCGAAGTGACAACGCATGCTCATCAGATTCAGAAGAAGCACTAGAGAACTGACAGAACAAAATTTATGAAGTATCTACAAGGAGATGTGCTAGATTAACTAGATATGTTTGCTGGATTGACACAACAGTAAGTAACTTACCCACTTTTGATGGTTTGAATACTTTAGAAACCTTCTTGTTGGAATTCAAAGCAAGTGTACCAATGCAACAGAGGTTGTTGGCAATGGATGAGGCCTTGAAAGTAACACCAGCAAGATGGTGGGGGACACACAAAAACAACATTACAGAATGGGTACAATGTCATACCCTGATGACCGCGCGATTCTTAACACAAGTAGAAGGCTGTGAAGTTTGGTACATAGGTCGAAGTTGCCCAAAGGACCATGTGAAAAGTTGCGAGGAAGCCTGGAGAACCATTCCTCAAGAGGAGTGGGTGCACAAGTTCATTAACACACTAGAAACAACCCCTATCAAATGGTACCTTCAAGCGGAGCTGCGCCTCATCATTGCAGATTGGAAATGTATGACTCAGAACTTTGTAACCACCTTCTTATTTGATAGTCAATATCCTTCGGTAAATCAAGCATTACAGATTGTAAGACATAAAATATTTGAGGAGGCATCTAGCACCCCTTTAGAACAAGAAGAGGATGAATGGACTGCGCCTCTCTAGAAACTGCAAGGTTGTTACAACATCAATGTTGATGAAGACGATGATCTTAGGAAGTTGAACATTTCTGAAATAGAAGGCCAGAGAGACGTGGAAGGACTAGGAGTTGAGCTACCATTCATTGGACAACCAATAAAGATTAAGAAGATCAATATTGGAACAGAGTAAACATCGAATCTTGCAAATATTGGATATTATTGGGATGCTGCTACTATTGACAAGATAATAGAGTTACTGCATGAATATTAGGACTTGTTTCCGACCAAGATTACTGATATGAAGAGAATTAAAGGGCCTATGGGAGAGATGAGGATCCCTTTGAAACTAGATGCAAGACTAGTCAAACATAGACCCTACAGATTGAACCCTAAGTATAAGGAGAAAGTGAAGATTGAGCTCGACAGAATGCTAGAAGCAAGAATTATAGAACCTGTTGAAGAATCAGAGTGGATTAGCCCTATGGTGGTACAAGACAAGAAGATAGGAGAGATCATGATCTGTGTAGATCTTAGGAAGCTAAATGATGCCTGTTTACATGACCCCTTCCATAAGCCATTCAATGACGAAGTGTTAGATAATGTGGGAGGCCAGGAGGTATATTTTTTTATAGATGGATTTTCAGGATACCATCAGATTCGGATTGCCAAGGAAGACCACCATAATACCACATTTGCAACAAAATGGGGATCCTACCCGTATACAATGATGCCATTTGGATTGAAGAATGCCCCAACCATCTTTTCCAGGGTGGTGGTCGAAGCATTCAAGGAGTTTCTGCATAAATTTCTAGAAGCATATTTTGATGATTGAACTTTTTTTAGTTTATTGAAAAATCATATTGAATGACTAAGGCTAATGTTGGAAAAATGTAGGTAGTGTAAAATTGCCTTGAACCTGAAGAAATGCATCTTCTTCTCACCATTTGGAGTGCTTTTAGGTCATATTGTATGCAAGCAGGAATTGCTGGTAGATCCATCTAAAATTGCTATTATAGTTGATCTACCCCCTCCTACTTCAGTCAAATGGCTGCGCATTACACTGGGACATACTGAATATTACATGAAGTTCATTAAAGGATATGCCCAAATTACAACACCTATGGAGAAGATTTTGAAGAAAGATTTTCAGTTTAGTTGGACAAAAGAATGCCAGCAGAGCTTCGACACACTGAAATAGAAAATGGTTACTGCACCTATTCTGGTTTTCCTATATTGGAGCAAGGAATTTAACGTGCATGTTGATGCATCTTCCATTGCATTGGGAGTTGTGTTAGCACAACCTGGCGAAGGAGATATTGACCATCCGTTAGATTTTTCTAGTAGGAAACTATCCACAGCTGAGATTAATTACACCACCACTGAGAGAGAAGGATTAGCCATGGTGTATGTGCTGTAGAAATTTTTCCACTACTTGTTGGGAGGACACTTTAAAATGTTTACTGATCACTCCGTGCTGAAATACCTAGTCGACAAGCCAGTGTTGGGGGGGGAGAATATGAAGATGGATTCTTCTATTTCAGGAATATGATTTCGAAATTGTGGTTAAGCCAGGGAGAATTTACAAAGGTCTTGACCACTTGTCAAGGTTGGAACATGGCGAAGAGCCGACCAGTTTGGAGGATGCACTACTAGATGCACAATTACTAGCCATTAGAAATATTGATGACCACTTCAAAAAAATAGTCCAGTTCCTGTCAACAGGAATGGCATCTAGTGAGTATACAATTCCCTAGAAGAAACAACTAGTAGTGTGCGCTCCAGACTTTTCACTTATAGCTGGACAAATATACAAGATGGGACCCGATGAGATATTGAGAAGGTGTGTTATGGAGGCAGAGCGACCATTTATCCTCACAGAATCTCATGAAGGCATGGAAAGAGGACATTACGCAGGGAAAGAAACTATGTAGAAGGTTCTTAGAGCTGGCCTCTGGTGGCCTACCTTACACAGAGATGCTAAAGACTATTAAAGAGCCTACGATGTATGCCAAAGAGTTGGGAAACCATCCAGAAGAGATGAAATTCCATTAGCACCAGAACTGACCCTACAAGCATTTGAAAAATGGGCCATTGACTTTGTGGAACCTATAAACCCACCAGGGAAGCACACAGAAGCAAGGTACATAATTACTATGAAAAAGTACTTGACTAGATGGGCCTAAGCAAGAGAATTTAAGGACTGTAGTGAAACTACAACTGTGTGCTTCATATTTTATGACATTATAACCAGGTTTGGATGCCCAAAGATCCTTATGAGTGATCAAGACACACATTTCATAAATAAAACAGTTGAAGCCCTGACTGAGGAATTTGCAGTCCACCATCAGAAGAGCACGCCTTACCACTCACAAGAAAATGGGACAGTGGAAGCATTCAACAAGATCTTGGAGACAACACTGATGAATATTCACAGTGGACATAGATGACTAGGATTTAAGAGTACCAGTAGTACTATGGGCCTATAGAACTACTTTCAAGAAGCCAATATTGCAGACCCCTTTTAAGTTGGTGTATGGGCTCGAAGCTGTTGTCCCAATGGAATATTTGGTACCAAGCCTAAGAATTGCTACCTTTATAGATATGGATGACACTGACATTGTTCAAGAGAGGCTTGCATAGTTGGTCAAACTAGAAGAAGACAGATTTATCGCAGGATTCCATCAACAGGTACAGAAGGAAAGAGAGAAGGCCTATCATGATAGGCACATCAAGAAAAAGGAATTTAAACAAGGCAATATAGTACTAGTATATGATAGTAAGTTCATAAAGCATCCTGGGAAGTTCATAATGCATTGGCTCGAGCCATATGAGATCGCTTATGTTACAAAAGGAGGAGCTGCACAATTGAAGACTTTGAATGGAGAATGGAAGGAAGGATTAGTGAATGGGAGTTGGTTGAAATTGTATTGTGACAATCAAATGCCTCACAACTCTCAGTAAAAGCATGAGGAAAAGGGTCTAGGTACTAGGTGCAGTTGAAATTGGGTACCAGACATAGAAAAGATAGTCTGCACAAGGAATGAGAGGAGGCATAGAGAATAAAGCAAAGGCTGCACTGTGCAGTCTGAAGTCGAAGTAAAATAGAAAGGTCAGATCTGAAGTGCCTCAAGACAAGTCACAGGTGAGTGTTGGGGGCCTATTGGCCCTTGTTTTTGAAAGTAAGTGAAGATCAAGGAAGAAAAGGAAAAATGTGAACTGAACGGAAGACACGGTGACTATTATTGGGTCAAAGTGAGAAAAAGAGTAGAAAAGACAGAGTGAAGTAAAAGGAAGCAAGCCGTTGCATGAGGAGATTGAGGATGAAAGATCAACAAGGAAGAAGGATTGTGGACAACTCAACAAGTGGAAAAATCCACCATTAGATGCTTTGGAGCACCGTGCGAGAAGGAAGGAAAGAGAGGCTAGTGAAGCCCTTAAAACACAGGTCAAGTTGACCTAGGGTTTTAGACACCTAGGGTTTTGGTATCTAGGGTTTTGACACCTAGGTTTTGGCCTAAGTATGTCGGTGAGTGATTGTAATGTATAAATAGAGGTCTAAAGGACATGGGATGGGTTGGTGTTATGATTATTGTTGTTGTCTTTGTCATTGTGTGATTGAGTGAGTAATATTGTGTGAGAGAGAAGTGTTGAGTATGAGAGCCTTATGTATTGTAAGATCTTCGTCTCGGTGCGAAGATCAACCTTGTGGCTAGGTGCGTAGGGATGGGAGAGATAGTGAGGAGAAGAAAGAAGATCTTCTAGTTGAGAGCACAGACAAGAACTGTATGCTTCATCCTAATATATTTTAAGCACAGTTCTGTCAACGTAGCCCTAGAGGGAGGGTGAGCCATGTATACCTTGTGTTGTGTGTGATTGATGCTATGTTCTTTTCCCTTTGGTATACTGTTATTGCATTACTGTGTTAGATTTGATAGATAGTTGTGTGGAGTAGAGTTAAGCTGGTAATATATATATATATATATATATATATGTGTGTGTGTGTGTGTGTGTGTGTGTGCTGTGTTGTTCTAGTACTAGATCCACTTGATATTCCTCTTGGTTGTCGACATCTCTATCCCGCAACCCCCCCATAGATGCTTCAAGTGAGACTGCATCTGCTTTGTAGGTGTTGCTGAAAGGGACAGTAGTTAGGGCTTGTTGGTGCACTCTTGGAGATGAACCTTGTGTCTACCCCTGTGCCAACAATGATCAGTATACATAATAACTGAGTAGCCTATTATATAGTGGCGAAATTTATTAATAACATGTATAACAACTAAAAATTCCTTTTCTGTTACTGTATAATTTAATTCAGCGGGAGTGAGATTTTTTCTAATGAAGTAAATAACATAAGGTTTCTTGTCTTCTTCCTACCCAAGGACCACGCCTATGGTGATATCCGATGCATCCGTAGAAATATGAAATGGTAATTTCCAGTTTGGTCCTCTTAGCACTGGTTTTGTTGAGACCAAATTTTTAAGTCCTGCAAACGCAACATCACATTTTTTAGACCACTAAAATTCTGCATTACCAGTTAAATCATTTAAAGGTGCAGATGTTCTTGAATTTTTTTTTATGAATTTGCGGTAGTACCCTGCAGCGCCAAGGAAAATACGTACCTCTGTTTGTGTATGGGGTGTAGGTAGATTAAGGATTACCTCTATTTTTGTTGGATCTACCTTGATTCCTTATGCAGAAAGATAGTGTCCTAGTACCACACCTTTGGTCATCATCATATGACATTTTTCAGGACTCAAACACAACCTATTAGCAATGCATCGTTCCAGTACTTTCTCTAGATTTCTTAGAGCTTGATCAAAATTAGTGCCATACGGGGTGAAATCGTCCATGTAAACTTCAAGTCCTTCATTAATTAGATCAGAAAAGATACTCAGAATGGCCCTTTGGAATGTGGTTGGAGCATTACATAATCCAAAGGGAAATACTCTATATGAAAAGGTACCCCAGAGGCATGTAAATGTAGTTTTATCTTGGTCTTCCAGAGAAATATGGATCTAATTATAGCCACTAAAACCATCTAGGAAGGAGAAGAATTGCTTCCTTGCTAAAGTGTCAAGGACTTGATCAATAAAGGGTAAAGGAAAGTGGTCCTTCTGAGTAGCTTTATTGAGATCTCTGTAGTCTACACATATTCACCATTTCCCATTCTTCTTAGGAATGATTACTAGTGGGGATGATTTCATCTATGAAAGTGCTTCTTCCAGGGGCCACTGAGCCCTGACTTTTTGTGATTTTTGGTGGGGGTTTTGGTTTTTCGGGCTCTTTCTTCTTAGTCCTACACACTCTAAAAAATAATCTAAGTACCTATATGACCTCTATGTATCAGCTGAAGGTAGGCATTGGCATTAACATTTTACTTATCGCCTACGTAGGTTTTTACCTTTCGTCTTCAATACCTCATCCTCCAGAGACACAACCTATGTTATCTTTGACACTCTCCTCGACAATGGCGCCAAGTAATTCAATTCAAGGTGCTTGGGACCTGCACCAACAGACCCAACCTTCCCTTACCTATTCTACATGAATAGGGACGTTGCAACGCATAACAGGTACATTCTATCGCCCATTCCTGGCGATGATATCATCATCAATTCAATTGATCTCGAACAAGACAACCATGGAAATGTACCACGTCATGAACATACAACCACTTTGCCTTTGCAACTTGTCCTAAAATCAGACATGCTAGTTGAAATATATGTCTGCAACTATGATTCATAGGATGGCTTGGTAAATAGTGCAGATGGAATACTCAAATCTTATACCAAAACAAAATAATTTGATGTCCTCTGGATTAAGCTCCATGAGCTGCATATAGGCCACCAACAAGAAAACAAGTTGGCTTATTGTTGGACTCTAAATATGTCCTAAAAACAACCTTAGTTTAACATTAATTTATCAACCCGAGGATTCGTCTTTTATTTAAAGAGTATCAACAAAGTCTATGAAGATAGTTGTAGAGGCTAAATTCGTGTAGTTAAAGTAAATATGAGTTTATCAACAATCAAGTTCCTCACACATTCATTAAAACCTTGAAACTAAGATCTTACTTAATAGAATTGAAATTTGATCTATAACATGCTGTGAATTAAAGGTATTAATTGAATTGCTTAATTGATCTAATTAAGAAACAACAATTGAATCTATGAAAGGCTTGATAAACTGATCTATAGACAATTATTTAACCTGCTGTAAATAAATGGCTAAGTACTGTAAATTAGGAAGGAACAACAAATGTAAAATTAAATGAAAGGAACAACAAATGCTAATTTAAGCGAAAGAAACAACAAATGCTAATTTAAGTGAAAGAAACAACGTGCACATAAATGAGAGGAACTGTCAAGCAGTAAACTGCAACAATGAAAATTGGAACAACAATCGATAACATTCTAATGAAGCACTTATCTTCTGTAAGCAAACTGCATAAAATCATTAACACACTCATGCATTTATCTTAACTATTGCAAAAGAAATTAAATCACATAACATAAATCAAACTGATACAATTACAGATTGAGACAATAACTCCTTCAAACTAGGCCCCCGGTCCTCAAAAGCACTGCTACTAGAAACTCAGTATGCAAGAATTGTGAAAATGCCAAAAACTTCTATTAATTCCATAACTAGTACAACATTTACAAAAGACTGCTTGTGCAGAGAAATTCCGAGTTCTGAATGCTTGGATACAATTCTTAGATGTCTTTTCAGTATTCATCACCCTCTATATATTACAATGATACAGGTAAATTAAGCTATCCTGAGGATCGAGAGATCCTCAGGATTGCTTTTACTATTTATAAAGTTTACAAAATAGAGAATCAATCTTCCTTGAAACTGCTTCACACTTAATGTCTTCAACCTCCAATAGCCTTCGTATCTTCAAAATAGCCTTAGTTATCTTGGGTTTAACAATATTTATTTATTCCTATGCTAAAATCAAATAATTCCAATTGAATATTAGAATTTATCTAACATTACTCAATAATATTTCTAGAAGACATTTTAATCATTTTTTATCCTAATTATTCCTAATTAACAGAAAAGTCAATCAAGATTACATCACAAACCATGGGAATAAGGAGGATATTTGTACCTTTTTCTCAACTCAACATACCCCCCATCTTACCTTCTTGCATGTCCTCATGCAAGATGAGATATTACATGTAAAACAATGATGCTTTAAGGAGGAGAGGTTGGTTCATCAGGGTCCCTAAACCCATTCTTGTGTTTGAGTTCCCCAAAATAAGCTTATTCCCTCTTCCTATTAATTTGATAATCTCTCTCGTAACCCTCTGGAGGAAACCAAATAATAGGGGGATTATATCTTCACCCAATCTAGGCAGGTCCTTCTTCCTGGATCATTCTGGTATACCTTTCCATTCTGAAGGTAGCTGAAAAAAAGTTTTTGAACCCAAAGGGTTCCCTACTCTTGACTTCATTTGGGGAGGCATCCCATCTTAGTTTAGAAGCAACAAGAGCTTCTTATTTAAGTTCCCTAAAATATGGTAGGCCTGAATGTATAACCTGTTGGTGGATAGGGGATAAAGAGTCCAAAACCCCTTCCCTCTTCATGAATTTTCCATGCTGCATGATGGCTGGGAAGGATTTTGGCGGTTCTCCTCTGATCCAAAGATCTAGCCCAGTCTCCCTTTTCAGGAAGGTCTTGTCTACTTTAGCCCACCTAATTTGGTTTTTGGTAAAGGACAAGAATGCTTGAAATTGTATGTCCCCAATAAAAGGACCGGGGTTCTCTTTCTTGTTATCTTCCAAGATGAAGTTGTGGAGGTATAGCTCACACAGAAAGTATTGCACTTTCTATTCTTGCTCTCTAAAACATGAAAGAAACTCAGAGACAGTGGTGAATTTAATTGGTTTACCTGCTCTAATAGATTTCACCCTCAACAAAAAATAACACTAATAAAAACAAGGTATAATTAGTAGTAGGAGCCTTGCAATCTATTGCATCCATGTAGACATCACAAATTTCTTTGATTTTCTCCAAAGATTTATCTAATTGGTTTTGTACTTTCTTTACCTTCCCTTGGTCTCTAGTGAGATGAGAAAACGTTTCATTTTCTATTGTTGACATGGTTTTAAGTTGTTTAACAACTTTTTGATGCTCTTCCATAGTGACCATCTCACTTTTGCATTGTGTTAAGGTCTATTGGGTTTGCACCAGCTCTATCTCCAATCTAGAAATAATGGCACTCTATTTAGGAGTCTGAAATGCTTCCTCAATTTGAACAACTCTCTTCTGTGGTTGGGGGATCTGTCTAGGTCTCTACATCTATTGTCTCTAGGGGAGCAGGGAAGTCTATAGGAAGCAATTCCTCAGGTTGGGCATCTGTTTCTTTTGATGTTGGAGTCTCTGTTTGAGGTTCCATTTCATGTACCTCCAAAGGAGTCACTTCTTCATTTTGAACGTCTGCTTCCTCTGCTGCTGGAATCTCAGTTTGAGGTTCCATCTCTGTTGTTTCTTCAGGGGCATGAAACTCTATCTGTGTTCCAACATAAATTGTATGGACTGTCCTCCTAGGAAGTGGGATCCTTCCCTGCGTTCTAGGACTTTTGGACTTCTTTCTTTCATAGGCCTTGTCATATTGCTCCAATTATTTTCTTAATTCTTTAATTATCTCTTTGAGTTTTCCAACTTTATGCTTTAATACTTTAATCCTTTTAACCCTTTTTCTTAACAACTTGTTTTCTTGTTTCAAATTTCTGATTCTATTGTGGCCTTTTCTTGTTGTTTCCTGTTTATGTGGAATGTCAGGGTTTTCCTCACCTTTACCAGTCAATAACTATTCCTCTGTTTCCTCTATGTGCTCTGCCTATTATACAGGGTTGTTTACCTCAGTGTGAGGTTCTTCCTATTCTGTATCTTCGGGGAATGACATTTCCATGTCAGGGAGGTATACAATAGGGTTTGAAGAGGAAGTTGGTGCTTGGTGTTCTTCAGACCTACTTGTGTCTTTCGTGACCAATGTCCCTAGGTTTCTTAGTACTTGAGCCATTTCCACCTCATAGCTTTTGAAAAAATGTTCTATAAGGTGTTCCAGTGATAGCTGGGTATTTTCCTGAGTATTTTCTTGTGGGGTTTGTTCTGTCTATTCGATTTCTTGAATATTTTCCTATGAGGGATTCTTTGTCTGTATAATTTCCTAGGTTTCTCCAGGATGTGCTATCCTTTTTCTTCTTCTTTTCCTCTCAGTGGGGGTTTTAGGGACAACAATTGTCCTTTTTCTCTTTTAATTTTATTTCTCTGCCTGTGAGATCCAAGTCTCTGCCAATTGGATGAGGCCTACCTCAATTTGAGGCTGAGGTAATGGAAATTCCATTTGGGTGGTATCTTCCCCTTCCTGTGCTATATCAATTTTTGGCTAGGGTAATGGAACTTCCATTTGGGCGGTGTCTCCCCCTTCCCGTGATATCTCAATTCCCTGTGGTGGGTTTTCATGATGCAATTCAGGTTGTTCCATTTGTAGAGGCCTATTGCCTCGATTAGATCACCCCAGGTTATTTGAGTTTGGCTCAGGGCCCTATTTAATATCAACTTTACTAATCCATGGTGGCTAATTATAGTAACAAAATATTTATCCTTCTGCGTTCTTATATCAACCTCATGTAACATGGCATTTAGAAAAAATGGTAAATTGATTACTAACCATTGTTTGAGTGCTGCTAACAATATGAGGTGGCACGGCCGGATCACATCATACCTTCCGTCGCAGGTGATATACCTTTGTATCGCTCCTACCAACTCCTTCCATGGCTCCCTGAGAGCATTGGGGTTGAGTCCCTTTCCCTTTTTATCAAGTTCTTCGCTGGGATCTATGAAATATTCCACAACCTCTTTGAGAGTTGTATATCTCCTAGTCCACTGTATGCCTGTGTTAGGGAGGCCTGTAACCTCTACTATGATTTCCTCAGTGACCATAATTCATATATCTCGAACCATGGAGACTCCTCCCTACAAGTTCTGGAAACATTCGAGCGTGATGTTCGTGTCATATCCTTGTAACCGATTGAAGTACTCTGTCCACCCCTGACGGTGTAAAATTTCTCTTGCCTACTCAGTTACCTATAATAATTTGGGCTCTCGATGCACACTTCACCCCCTCATGATTTTTGTGAGCAGGTGAGGATGACTATCATTTCTTGCTGCAGCTTAGCTCAACAATATTTTGAAACAATAGAAATAACAAATATAGAAGAACACTATGTATATATAAAAGATGTGAATTTTCCTCATTTATTGCACTCATTGTAATCTATCGGTAAATGTGCAGAGTGTATGCCCCTCATAAATGGAAAGGTCGACCTCGAATGTCAACATGTATGAGTGTAATAATGGCAGATAGTTTTGGTGAGGTGTGATTACTATGCCTCCCGACGCCGCTGGAAAGACAATCATTAATAACTTTTCAAAAATCACTTTAGTGGTAATTATGAACAATCATCATTTTGTGTGGGGAATTGAAATTGACAAACTTATGTTAAAAACCATTTGAGGAAAAAGATTCTGAATTTTTTTAAATTTGTTCATGTATTTTAGAAATATTCAACATATCATAATGTTGTTACTTTCCCTTGTTTGTTGCATATAACTGAAATGATAGCCTCATTGTTTAGAAAAGGAAATCTAGGAACACACTAAAACTTGGCGTGTTTAAGGTAAACCTCGATACCACAGGCAGAGCCACTGCTGCCAACAAGCGTCCATATCCTCGACATGGTTTCCTTTTAACCCGTAGATGAGACCGTATCCTTAATAAATAGTTTGGATTGTATTTTCCCAAGAATACCATTATCCTGGTTTGGTAGCCAGATGATGATAATTCCACTCACTAGATCGTAACCTAAGTGAACAAGTCAGCTCGTGATGTGACCTCTTGTCCTTTGATGAAAAAAGATGCCAAAGGCCATTGCCCTGGTGTGGTATCTAGAGTGGGAATGCCACTTATGTTATTATTTGATGATCATGGTGTGTTGGCTCGTGATGAGACCCCCTATCCTTTGTGGGATAATTTTATTACTTTATTAAAAACTTTA
>ML776890.1:2362686-2378764 GCA_009831015.1 Picea engelmannii | reverse complement strand
CTCATCTACTCCTTAAGAGTGAGGGATGGCGTAAGAAGTGTAAGAATGCTAAGTAAGAATGTGTTTGAGATTACTTATTATGATATGAAAGCAATTATCATTCAAGTATATGTAGATATATAGGAGAAAGAAATGAATTATGGTGGTTAATGAATTGTGAACAATTTTTAAGATAATTCAGAGAAATTAATCCAAAAATAGTTTGCTAAGGTATGTTAAATGATCCACACAAAAGGAAAAATCATAAATAGTGCTCATGAAAATGTATTAGTGAAGGTCATACCCAAAGGAGTGACTGACGTAATAATGGCATGCTTTGTTAAAAAATAATCATGACTTTTGAGAAAAAGGAACAACAATAAGGAAAAAACGTAGAAGGAACAACATCTGTTCCTTTTGATTGAACAACGCTATCCAAAAAAGGAACAACATGCACTATAAAGGGAGAAACAATGTAACAAAAGGAATGCCAATCGTTATTTCGAAGGAATCAACATTTGTGCGAAGGCAACATCATTCACATGAAGGTGACATCAATTGTTCTTTTCAAAGGAACGACAATCGTATGCAAATGAATCAACATTCGCGCGAAGGGAACAACAATCATTCCATTTTAAATAAACAACAATGATGATGTTCAAATTTTTACCCATCTAGTTAAGTGATTGGAAGCCTCCCACAAACATTTTTGTTTTAGTGAATCTATGATTGATTAGTCATCAACTAAATCCATTCAATTTCTATGGGTGAGTTTATTCAATAATCGAAGTATTCGATGGTTTGCTAGTATCATGCAGACATGTTCATCTTCTATGAAGACAAGGTTTATATTTACTGGGTTTTTTCAAAGTGAGATAGGAGCAAGGAACATAAAAGAGTGCTAATTATTTTCATTACAATCATCTTTTCTAGTTTTTATTTTCTCAAGTGACTTTCCTAAAAAAAGTAAAGACTAAAAACTCAATCAAATCTGTAAAGAAAGTTATATACAATATGTACAGTGCTGATAAAAATCATTGTTTATGAAGTTGAAGCTGTTGGGTTACCTTCCTAACCAGCTAAAATCTGAACAGTAGGATCCTTACTTCTTGACAAAAAGATTCTTTTGAAAGCGGCTGATGGTAGAGTCATAACCAATGTCCATTTACTAGAAAAGAAGAACCAGATCCATCGATGGTGATTAAGGTGACAATTCCATTATCATGAACTTCATAGATTTCATACGGTCCGAGCCACCTTGTCTGTAATTTTCCAGGAAAATCTTGAAATCTGGAATCATAGAGAAGCGCCCAATCACCTTTCTGGAAGGATTTCTTCTTGATATGTTTATCGTTCCAGCTTGCTCTTTGCTACTGAATAACATCTGTGCATTGTAGGGTGAAGATGAATGCTTCATCTAACTCATTGAGTGGTTGTAAGTGCTGTTTATGTGCTTCTGTAAGATCCAGTCCAATTTCCTGGGCCATCCTTAGGATCTTAATCTCAAACTCAATTGGAAAGATAGGTTCTTTACCATAGATTAGATGATAAGGAGAGTATTCAGTGGTGTTACACCACATTGTGAAATAAGCCCATAAGGCATTTGGAAGCTTGGTTGCCCAATTCTGACTATTTGTTGAGACTGTTTTTGTCAAAATTACCTCCAAGAATTTATTTGTACTTTCTACTTTCCCATTTTCCTGTGGGTGGTATGGGGAAGTAACTCCGTGTTTAATATGATAATTGTTCAGAGTGGTCATGATTCTATGGGCTGTAAATTGCGACCCTCCGTTAGTGATTACTTCCATGGGTAATCCATAGCGTACAAATAATTTGAAAATAAATTTAATGACTACTTCCTCTGTTGCGTTTGACAAGGATTCTACCTCTACCCATTTGGTCATGTAGTCTGTTGTGACTAGTATATAGGCCTTTTGGTTTGATTTTGGATTAAAGGGGACAACAAAATCCAATGCCCATCTTTCAAAAGGTTTTGTGACTATTTGTGCTTGCAGTGGAATTTCATCGGCTTGGTTGGGTCGTCCCATTCTTTGATAGCTATCATAGGCCTAGACATATTTCTTTGCATCCTTAAATATTGAGGGCTAATAGTAGCCCATCTGTAAAATCTTGTGTCCAGTTTTGCATTTTGCAAAATGTCTGCCACGGGTCTCATCATGAATTTCCTTTAGAATATCATAAATTTCATCCTCCCTTACACATCTTCGGATTTGGAGGTCATCCCCTGTGTGGAATAGATATCCACCAATCCAAGCTAATTGTGCACTGTGCTGGACGATCAATTTTCTTTCTCTAGGTGATAGATGTGCTGGTAGTTTCCCAAATTCCAGATAATTAGCCACATCAACGTACTATGGTGTTTTAATAGTGACTGGAAATAGGTGTTTGTATGGAAATTGGTCCTCTATTGTCATAGAATCATCTGTTTTGAGTATGCGGGACAAGAAATCTGCGACGAGATTCTCTCTCCCGGGTCTGTCCTTGATGGTGATGTTGAATTCCTACAATAGTAACAACCATCGAGTAACCCGTCCATTAGTGATTGGTTTGTTAGCTAGATATTTAATAGTAGAATGATCAGTATACATAATAACTGGGTAGCCTGTTATATAGTGGCGAAATTTATTAATATCATGTATAACAACTAAAAATTCTTTTTCTGTTACTGTATAATTTAATTGAGCGAGAGTGAGATTTTTTCTAATGAAGTAAATAGCATAAGGTTTCTTGTCTTCTTCCTACCCAAGGACCGTGCCTATGGCGATATCCAATGCATCCGTAGAAATATGAAATGGTAATTTCTAGTTTGGTCCTCTCAGCACTAGTGTTGTTGAGACCAAATTTTAAGTCTTGCAAATGCAACATCACATTTGTCAGACCACTAAAATTTCGCATTACCAATTAAAGCATTTAAAGGTGCAATTGTTCTTGAAATTTATTCTATAAATCTGTAGTAGTACCCTATAATGCCAAGGAAACTACACACCTCTGTTTTTGTACGGGGTGTAGGTAGATTAAGTATTACCTCTATTTTTGCTGGATCTACCTTGATTCCTTCTGCAGAAACATATTTTTCTAGTACCACACCTTCGGTCATCATCATATGAAAATTTTCATGACTCAAACATAGCCTAGTAGCAATGCATCGTTCCAATACTTTCTCTAGATTTCTCAGAGCTTGATCAAAATCAGTGCCGTACGGGGTGAAATCATCCATGTAAACTTCAGATCCTTCATTAATCAGATAAGAAAATATGCTCAGAATGGCCCTATGGAATGTGGTTGGAGCATTACATATTCCAAAGGGGAATACTCTATATGAAAAGGTACCCCAGGGGCATGTAAATGAAGTTTTATCTTGGTCTTCCAGAGAAATATGGATCTGATTATAGCCACTAAAGCCATCTAGGAAGGAGAAGAACTGCTTCCCTACTAAAGTGTCAAGGACTTGATCAATAAAGGGTAAAGGAAAGTGGTCCTTCTGAGTAGCTTTATTGATCTCTTTGTAGTCTACATAGATTCTCCATTTCCCATTCTTCTTAGGAACGATTACTATCGATATGAGGGTTCAATCTTCATTGGGGCTATCAAATGGGTCATGCATCTTTCTCAATATTGATATGATGTGTGCATAGTTGGGGATCGATGCCCTTCATGCCAGGATATTCCCAAGCAAAATCCTGTTGATATTTAGAAAAGATTTGAATTAATTAGTGTTGTTGTTGCTTATTTAAATTAGCATTGATATATAGAAACCTTCCTAGTGCAATTTCAACTGATTTGATATTATGGACAATAGTAGTGGGGATCTATTGTTCCATCAATTCTTCCAAAAGATCTCCCTGCGCTTCATTGTCTAACACAAATTTTAGCATTTGTCATGTCGGGTTACTTACAATGGATGGGTTGTTACTGAAGCTGCTGATCACATCATATTCTAGTTGGTTCTTGAGTTTGAGAGCTTATTCCAGTGTGAGAAGGGGTCGTAGATATTTTTCTGGATATCTAGGTGGTGGCAACTGTTGATGTATAATGGACGGGCTTGGTTTAGCTGGAGGATACAGGATGAGATTCTTTATAGCACCTCCTCTAACAATTTTCATGTTGCCCATGCGACATCCTATGTATGCATCTGATGTTGCAAACCATGGTCTTCCCAGTATTAATGGATGTCCATCGAGTCCACTTCTTGGGTTGATAATGAGGAAATCAGCTTGATATTCCCAAGAGTCGACTGAAATTGCTATATCCTATAATGTACCAACTAGTTTGACCACTGATTGATCAACCAATTGTAACATAATTGGAGTAGGTTTGAAGGAACTGAAACTCAAGATGTTGCAAGTTTCGATGGTCAAGATATGGCTGCCCCCAAATCCACTAGTGTATTTGGAAAAGAACAACCCTCTATTTGAACTATTACTATGGGATTCCCTGGGTCTGCATATTTGACCAGTTCCTGTCTTCCTAGAATGAGATCAGATAAGGCACCTACCACATGAACAATTGATGATGAATTTTTAACTTTCCTGACAAGCTTCTTCTCGCATAATTATTTAATTGTCTTTGCATAAATTGGGATGTCTTGCAAAGCCTGCAGGAGTGTGATCTTAACATATAGATTCCTTAGTTCCCCTACATTGTCAAAGTTAGGATACATAGCAGGTTTTTCTATCATAAACCTTTCGGGGAATGGGGTAGGAGGAGTTACATCCTCATCGTGATTTTGTTGCTCGACTGTGTTTCCTCCCTGCTCTGTTTCTTCCATTATGACCACATGCGAGGGTGTTATTATTGGTTGTACATTATTTTAATTCTCCTGATCTTGGTGAATGTTACTCTCTTTAGGAGAAATTATGCGCCCTAACCTCAGTTGAAGTTCATTTCACCCTATAGAGTTGATTTCCCCATCCACATTCTCAATAATTTGCACAAGCCGTGTTGTTTTATTATTAGGATTTGGGTGGGGTTGAGTTGGTAATTGAGGGTGCAATTGTGGTTGAGGATTCTAGGGTAGTCAGAGTGGAGCTTGCAAAGTGGGTTGAGTTTGAGGGGTCATCCCCATGGGTTGATTGGTAATTCCCACAGGGCGATGTCAATTTTGGTTCCAATTAGGGTTTTGGGAAACCGTGTTGGACCATTACGAAGGATAGGGGTTATTACTTGGATTTTTTTAGGATGGGGTGAGGTATTGTGAGTTTGGCCAGGTCGGATTTGTAGCAGATTGATTTGGCCAGGGTGCATTAGGATATTGCTGGGGCTGGCAGGTGGGGTTAGCAAATGGCTGGCCCTACCATGTGTTTCCAAAATTTTTCTGCTATTTATACTTTTTAGAAAAGAAAGAAGAGGGATCCTGTTGTGTACCTGGGGAATAGGCCTGCCATTAGCAACTTCGAGCCATCAGGTATAACGATTTTGTTTCCTCTTCTTCTTCTCTAAAGACAAAATTTAGTCCTGGGAGTGATGGACATTGCTCTGTTCCATGATATTTGGCACAAATGTCACAAACCCAAACCACATACAAAGGGCATTCCCTCGGACCATGTTTCTTTCTACATCGGTGGAAAAATATGGCCAAGGTCTGTTCTTCTTCCACTTGTTTCTGTTTAGCCTGTAAGATATCCAATTGTGTAGTCAGATTACTCAGAACATCAGTTTTGAAATTCTCTAACAGATTACCGATTTCATCTCGGGTGACAACCTCACTAGTAATATTGCTATTTCTGGTGAGAGGTGTCTGCATCCCCGATCTGGTCCGTGTACTCCCACATGAGCACCTGATGCACAATTGGACAATGTTATCATAAGTTTCTTGATAAATATCACCCTTTCCCATTAAATTCAGTGTTTCTACCCATTCATCTTTCATTCCTTTCATCAAAGTGGCTTTAAGTACCTCACCTGGTAATGTGATATAAGGATATCTTTGCAAATTGTATTTAAAACTTTCAACATATTCTTCTAATGTCTCGTTTTCCTTTGCAGTCATTTGAAAAATTTCATCTTTTAGATCTCTGGTTCTACACTAATCCTGATATTTCGTTAAGAAGGCTTGTTTCATTTCATCCCATGAGTTTATAGTTCCCCCTCCTAATCCCATAAATGAACATAAAGCTACTCCTTTTAGGGTAGAAGGGAACAACTTTAGTTTCTGGGGTTCAGAGGTGTAGTCATATCCTCTACACAGGACATGGAATTCAAATAGGAACACATCAGGGTCTTCTGAAATTAATCCATGAAAGGTTGGTAGATTTTGTAATGGGATTGATTTCATGGGGGAATTAGCAACCAGATCAACTATCGGAAATTCCAAAGTGGAAGTCTGGGCTCGTGGTTGATTTGGTTGCACCATTTGGTTGAAAATATGCCAATAATGTTCAAGAATTTATTGGCCTGGGTGTTCTATTTGGGGTGATTGACTACTTGATCTCCTAGGGTATTTAATTGCACTACCTCTATCTCAGATATCAGGTATACATTCTCCTCTCACATGAGATCTAGGATTGGGTGGTGGTGATGGGTTTTCCTTAGCAACCCTACTAGTCTCCCCTTCTCCTTCTTCCAAATTACAATAATTTTCCTCGTCTAAAGGACTGAGAGGTGGAAGATCTGTATTTTGAAAAATTTGTTCAGTCCCTTCAGTTCTGATATGAACCTCAATATGGGTTGTAGTTGGTGAATTTTCTGCCTGAGGGATTCAGGTAGAACCTTTCCTGGGTTCAACCGACGCTTGAGATTCAACTTTTCGAATGATTTCATCTATGAAAGTGCTTCTTCCAGGGGCCACCGGGCCCTGGGATTTTGTGATTTTTGGTGGGGGTTTTGGTTTTTCAGGTTCTTTCTTCTTAGTCATACACAATCTACAAAATAATCTAAGTACCTATATGACCTCTATGTATCAGCTGAAGGTAGGCGCTAACATAAACATTTTACTTATCACCTATGTAGGTTCTTACCTTCCGTCTTCAATACCTCATCCTCCAGAGACACAACCTATGCTATCTTTGACACTCTCTTTGGCAATGATGCCAAAATGTTGGACTCTAAAGATGTCCTAAAAGCAACCTTAGTTTAACATTAATTTATCAACCTGAGGATTCATCTTTTATTTCAAGAATATCAACAAAGTCTATGTAGATAGATGTAGAGGCTAAACTCGTGTAATTAAAGCAAATCTGAGTTTATCAACAACCAAGTTCCTCACACATTCATTAAAACCCTGAAACTAAGATCTTACTTAACAAAATTGAAATTTGATCTATAACATGCTGTGAATTAAAGGTATTAATTGAATTGCTGAATTGATCTAATTAAGAAACATTAATTGAATCTATGAAAGGCTTGATAAACAGATCTATAGACAATTATTTAACATGTTGGAAAGAAATGACTAAGTACTGTAAATTGGGAAGGAACATCAAATGTAGAATTAAATGAAAGGAAAAACAAATGCTAATTTAAGAGAAAGAACCAATGCGTACGAAAATGAGAGGAACTGTCAAGCAATAAACTACAACAATGAAAAATGAAACAACAATCGATAACATTCTAATGAAGCACCTATCTTCCGTAAGCAAACTGCACAAAATCATTAACACACTCACGCATTTATCTTAACTATTGCAAAAGAGATTAAATCACAAAACATAAATCAAACTGATGCAATTATAGATTGAGGCAGTAACTCCTTCATACTGGGCCCACGGTCCTCAGAAGCACTGCTACTAGAAACCCAATATGCAAGAATGGTGAAAACGCCAAAAAATTCTATTAATTCCATAACTGGTACAACATTTACAAAAGACTACTTGCGCAAAGCAATTCTGAGTTCTGAATACTTGTATAAAATTCTTAGATGCCTTTTCAGGATTCATTACCCTCTATATATTACAATGATACGAGTAAATTAAGCTATCCTGAGGATCAAGAGATCCTCAGGATTTCTTTTACTATTTATAAAGTTTACAAAATAGAGAATCAATCTTCCTCGAAACTGCTTTGCACTTAATGTCTTCAACCTCCAATAGCCTTTGTATCTTCAAAATCTCCTTAGCTATCTTGGGTTTAACGATATTTATCCATTCTTGCGCTAAAATCAAACAATTCCAACCGAATATTAGAATTTATCTAACATTACTCAATAATATTTCTAGAAGACATTTTAATCATTTTCTATCCTAATTATTCCTAATTAACAGAAAAGTCAATCAAGATTACATCACAAACCATGGGAATAAGGAGGATATTTGTACCTTTTTATCAACTCAACACTTATATATATAATTCAAACACTTCACAGGATTGGACAGTTATATTACAAATATCAAAACCAATATCGACATCGGCAAAGATAGGTTGACTGAAGATTCGAAAACAATTTCCAATTAAACTTGCATGTGCATGTACAGTCCACATATCGCAAGGACTAACACTTGATAGTGTTTCATTTGACAATGCTGGAATTCAAATACATGGACTTGTATACACAACACTATCCCATGTCAGAAGTATAGACTCCTTGTATTTACTAAGTGCTCTTACAAAAGATAACTTCAAAGTACAACACAAATTTGATATTGAGATGCAACTCCTTAGGACTAGCGCAAAGTGACATATACAGTATGATTACTAATCCATACAAATAAACTCATCTCTATCAATTCTGTCACTTCACATGCACAACCTACATGCACATATGGATGATATACTCAATGACTATGACACAATGCAATCCAATATTCTATGCTTGCAGGAAACATACATGAAATTATGCATGCAAAACAAGCAATTTCCAAATCACAATTGCATATCAAGCTACATTACACATGGGGTGATGATATCAGTGAAAAAACATGTAACAATTTTGGAGCATATGCATTTTGAAGAAAACAATGTTGAGATGGGACTCGCAAAAGTAATTTTCCATGGATCAGAAATTGCAATATTAAATCTCTATTTTGTTGTGCTTGCAACATTCTCCAACATACTAAATGTTCTTTCCAATGCATTAGAGCATTTTCATCTGAAAGAAACCATTGTCATTGTAGGAGACTTCAATATTGACATGCTACAAAATAATTCCAGAACAAAAGAATTGGAAAACTACATGTGCAGATACAGTCTCTGCTTTTGTTTAGATAAGATAAACCATGTACAAAACACACTTATTGACCATGTATGGTCAAATGTTCCCATTTCTCAATACATCGTCTTTATCTTAGACACATATTGGTTTGATCACGACAAAATTGGTATTTCACTTGAATTATAAAATATACATCAAACATATTGCAAAATCATATTTCTATGTCTCAAAGCATATTTGTATAGCTTGTTTCACAAAACCAAGTTATCCAACTTCTTAGTTTTTCCTGGTTTGTAATTGATTTTGGACTCAAAAAAGTTTTACACAATTTTTTTATATATACACATACATGGATGAAAAAAAAAAACCGATACATTCTTCCAACATTATTTGTTACTCTATTCCTTTTATTCTAGTTTATTTACTGTATGTACATATTCCTTGTTTTTTGTAACATCCCCATCCATCAATAGGCCGATCAATGCTACCACGCGAAAATACACACATACATAGATATAACTAACATGAATTTCAATTGAAATAAAACACATAACACAACGTTACTGCTACCATACATATTCAATTGTAATAGACAATAATTCATATACGAAACATAATCATAATAACATTAAGCATCACAAACATGCATAAGATAGAAATTAAGCACATTAATAATACTTATCTTTTCAACTGGAGTAACACCACCAACTACATGCAGACCTTCCACGAACCTCCCAACCTTAAACCATGTTTCTCATCATGCTCAAGAGTGGGTCACCCCCGAGATGGGATCAAGCTCCACCTAGGATAAGGGAATCCTAGAATAGGCTGAGGTTACAAGAAAACTGCACAATGAAACCTAAAGGATTCTCCCCAGGAGCCTTCTTACACCCACTAATCACAGACTCTCATTCCCCACATGCCTATTCCACCCAAGAGTGTACAACTTCACTATCACCCAATCCATCGGTTGCTTCACCTCCCTCTCAAGGTCTCGACAACATGTTGGATCAAGAATTTTCAGAGCTCCGTAGCTGGTGCTGGACTCTCCCTAGGAGAAAACCACTTCCCAAAAAACTCTCTCACCTGGAGAGAGCTGCTCACAGGTCTGACAAACCGCCTCTTCCACCACGGGCCTAAAAACCCACTTCTTCAACAACTTTTGACTCAATTCCAATACAATGAGGAAAACAACAAGGCTCAGTAGGGAACAAACGATGACAACAACCCACAATCAGTCCAGGAGTTGTGTGGCCACAACAACCAACTAGAAAATGGATATGGATACCCAAAATGGTAACGGTCAGACTCTATGACTCAACATGCTTAGGTGACTATGCAGGTGCGTCGGGTTTGACAAAAGACACAGGACAACCCATGGATTATGGGTTTCAGAGATGCGTGAGGGTTCAGAGGTTGACGACGGAGGTCTCGGGTTCAGACTGTGGATGCATTATCTTCTCCGGAAAACTTCATAGGTCAGCCTCACAATTTTCTGACTTCAGAGCTGCGTGAGGGTATGCAAAGATCAGTTTCCCATCAAAATAGGATAGAAAACGGATCCCTCGAATGGAGGACGAACCCCCAACATGTGCTGACTCATCCATTTTAACTGCATGTGCCCAGGTCGACACTTGACTTCCTGGAGATGCATGCGTTTCCTTTTGCATAGGTTGCCTCTCCCAGGACTTAGGATAAAAACATGTCTTTTACATAGATTTGGAATAATAATAAATTATTATTCTCAAGGAATTAAGCCCCTAAGATTATCCCCTTTCCAACCTTTTATCCCCCTTTCCCTTACCCACCTTGTGGAAGCTTAGTCCCCCATCACTCTTTCTCTGTGTTCGGTCTGCATGCAATGATGTTTATATTTTTATTAATGATATGGATCTTTACATAAACAAAGTCAGGCTCATTGGCCTTGGCATCTAGCTCACCAGCCTAATAAACACATAAGTCTCTCAACTTATAACCACTCGACTCACCAGCGTATAAAAAAAATTACAATCTAGCAGGGGCTCAGCCTTGGGGTATTACAATCCCCTCCCCTTATTTTTGCACTGTCCTCAGTGAAACTCTTTACACAACATCAACAACATTTCCAAAATCTTCAAAAATATGCAGGTGCTATACCCGCATAGCATCTTCATGCTCCCATGTTGCATCCTCAGGACCGTACCAGGTCCAATGGACCTTTACAAGCCCTATGGATCGATTCTGGAGCTGTTTTCTCTTCCGGTCCAATATGCACACCGAATGCACTTGGAAGACACCTTCTTTCTCCACATGAATCACATTCCAATTGATTACATGATTAGCATTAGGTATATATTTCTTAAGAAATGAAATATGAAAAACATTATGCACAGTCATGGATGCAGGCAATGCAAGCATATATGCAACTGGCCCAATCCTTTCTAGGATTTCAAATGGCCCAAAAAATCTGGCTACCAACTTCGAACAGTTTCCCAGACTCATGGAAGTTCTATTGGATTTCACTTTCAGAAAAACATGTTATCCCACTTTAAACTCTTTGTGGGTTTTGTTCTTATCAACATAACTCTTCTGCCTATATTGGGCAACCTTCAAATTCTGTTTAATCTTCAACATTTGTTCTTCCATTTCCTTGAGTAACTCTAGCCCAACTACTGCTCTATCAGTTGGGTCATACCATCTTACTGGAGTATTGCACTTTCTACCATAAAGTGCTTCAAATGGGTTCATTTTCAACGATGCTTGATGCCCATTGTTGCAGGCGAATTCTACCAAGTGTAGGTAGTATTCCCATTTAAATGGTTTGTCCATCACATACATCCTTAGCATGCCTTCTATCACTTGCTTCACCCTCTTTGTCTTCCCATTAGACTCAGTATGATAAGTAGTGCTGAAGTTCAGATTCATTCCGAACCCCTTGAATAACCCTTTCCAGAAATTTGGTGAATTTTGGGTCCCTGTCAGACACAATTGTCTTGGAAATACCGTGCAATCACGTTATTTCCCTCATAAAAATATCAACAACGTTAGCTACCTTGTGGGTAGTATTTAGTGGAATAAAATGGGCAGCTTTTGTAAGCTTGTCCACCACCACCATGATTGAATCATGTTGCTTGCCTATTCTGGGCAATCCTGTGATGAAATCCATTGTCATTACCTCCCACTTCCACTCAGGAATGGGTAAAGGTTGTAGCAACCTTGCTGGGTGTCTATGCTCAACTTTAACCTTCTGTCATTCCATACATCTGGTGATGTATTTTGCAATTTCTTTCTTCATACCTTGCCAAAAGTAATGGCTCTTGACTACTATCGCATTTTTCTGATATCCAAGGTTCCCAACACAAGGAAAATTGTGCATTTCTTTTAAAACCACAAGTTTTAATTCTTGGACGTTAGGTACATAAATTTTGTTCTTGTATAGAAGTGTTCTATTAGTTTCCAATTTATAATTCTCCACTTTTCATGGCATCTTACCTTGCTGTAGCTTTGATACCAAATCCCTGTACTGCAAATCTACATTTGCAGCTTCCAAAATTATGCTTTTAATATCAATTTGGTACATGTTAATGGCTGTAGCATGTAATTCATGAACTCTCCTACTGAGTGCATCAACCACTTTGTTCTCTTTTCCTTTGATATGCTTGATATCAAAGTCGTACTCACAAAGGAATTCTAACCACCTACTCTACCTAGCATTCAATGTAGGTTGATCAAACAAATACTTTAGACCGTTCTGGTCTGTTCTCAGTTCGAACCTCTTTCCCATGAGGTAATGCCTCCATTTCTTCAGAGCGTGAACGATATCTGCCAACTCCAAATCATGAGTGTCATAGTTCTTTTCATTCTCTTTCAACTTCCTGGACTCATAACATATTACAAATCCATTCTGGCTAAGGAATCCTCCCATTCCTTCTTTACATGTGTCTGTACACACTACAAAATCCTCTTTTGGATCTGCAATCCTAAATATTGGAGCACTGGTTAACAACTGCTTCAATCGTTGGAATCTTTTCTCACAATATTCCGTCCATTGAAATTTATTCTCCTTCCTTTGCAAGGAAGTGATAGGGTAAGCTATCCTTGAGAACCCTGTAATGAAACTTCTGTAATAGTCAGCTAGAACCATAAAGGATCTGAATTCTATCACATTCTTCGGCATTGATGATTCTCTAATGGCTTCTCAGGATCCACAACTATCCCATCTTTTGAAATGATATTCCCTAAGTAGTGGACATGCTTTTGATAAAATGAGCACTTGCTTAATTTGGAATACAACTGGTGCTCTCTTAATACTTGCAGCACCATCCTCAGATTCATGCTCTTCCTCCGAATTGGAATACAACAAGATGTCTTCCAAAAAGACTATGACAAACTTGTCCAGATAGTCCCTAAATACACCATTCATTAAACACATACAGACAACAGGTGCATTCGACAACCCAAATGGCACCACTGTGAATTCATAATGACCATACCTTGTTCTGAAGGCATTCTTGCTGATGTCTTCATCCTTTATTCTTACCTGGTGATATCCTAATCTAAGATCTATTTTCCAAAATATCTTAGCATCCTTCAACTGGTCAAAGATATCATCGATCCGTGATAGAGGATACTTGTTCTTAACAATCAATTTGTTTAATTGTCTGAAATCAATACACAATCTCAACGTCCCATCCTTCTTTTTCATGAACAAGACCAGGGTACTCCAAGGTGACACACTTGGGCGTATATACCCCTTCTTCAACATCTCTTCAAGCTACAACTGTAGTTCTTTCAACTCTGGCGTACCCATTCTGTAAGGATATTTTGACACTGGAACTGCTCCAAGCATCAAGATTACATAGAAGTCAATATCTCATTTCAGAGGTAATCCCAGTACCTCCTAGAATACATCCTCAAAATCTTTTAGTACCGCATGATATTCAATATTTGACACCTTATCCTTAGGTTTTTCCTCCACATGGGATGCAAATAGTTGATATCCTTTCCTGTAGCACTTCTTCAGCTGCATTGCTGAGACTTCTCTGACAATAACTTCCATTGGAATTCCCTGCACTTTCCTTGGATTTCCTTCCTCATCCAGGTAAGTGAATGCCTTGTTACAAAAATATAAGATGGTGTGGTGCTGGTACTTATTCCATTCATTTCCACTAAACATTATTTAACCGACTCAACAACTTTCCTCTTGGCTCCTTTAGCCAGCTGCATCAACCAATATTTCTCATGCTTGATTCTTGGTAAATGAAACCTTTCCACCATTCTAGGATCTACATAACTATGACTAGCTCCTAAGTCTATTAAAATAGTAAAGGCATGGTTATTGATCATAACTTCAACTTCAATCATGTGCGACTGATATTCTGCTTGCTTGTTTTCCAGGGCAGCGTAGATCCTGGGTACTCTACTGCCTATGTACTCCACTGTTTCAGCTTGCTGAACATTATGGAAAACTCTCACTTTTCCATTTTTGTGGGGATAGCCTTTGTACTTGTGCTTTCCCTGATAGCCCCAACACTGAATGGGCATCTGCCTTGGCCTTTGTTCCCCTATGTCAGCCATTCTCTACTCTATAAACGATGGATGTCCTTGAGGGCTATTTATGAAAAAAGGGATGTTTGTTTCCCTTCTGCCTCTGCTCTTTCTTAAACTTCTTCTGGTCATCCCAAGCCTTCCAAAAAGTGGGATTTCCTCTTTGCTGCTCACACAATCATTTCACTCTTATCATTTCTTCCATAGTTTTTGGGTCATCATATTGAATCTTGTCCCCAGTGGAAGGTGGTAGTCCACTATGATACCTTTGAATTTTGACAGTCTCATCCTTGATGAACATAACATGCTTCAGTAATTCCAAAAATCTTTGCTCATATTCATCAATGGTCATGCTACCGATCTTGAGTTCAAGTAACTCTTTCATTTTTCTGTCATAATATATTTTAGTCAAGTATTTCTTTTCAAAATACATCTTGAATTCTTTTGATCCGGATTATTTTTGGCACGAAATGAGAGTGGAGATATAATAAAGAGATGCACAGAGATATTGCAGATATTCAATAATATAACAGAAATGTATTAGAGATGAAACCATAAACATAGATATATAGTAATACACAATTTTTATTCATTAGAGAAATGTACAGAGACTATAAAAATACAGAGTGAAAGACTCACTAGAATGGTGGCAGTTTATCTTTGAGAAGAGATGTGACGACTACTCGCATTCGCAAGAAGATGATTACAATGAGGCTCTGAAGGCCATTTTATAATAAACAAGAATTCCAAAAGTCCTAGACATCCAAAAACCTAACCCTAGGAGATGAAGCGCCAAAATTCATGTGGGCCCCGTTTGGGTAAGTGAGTACATCAACTTCCCGGGGTCGTAACTTTTGCATACGATCTCCGTTTTAGGCGTGTGATAGCTCGTTGGAAAGGTATTATCGAGGAGATTCATTTTGGGGGCTCAATTATGCCATCGGATATCATTTAGAACCTCAATCTCAAAAAAACTTCATTTGGACCTTCAAAATAGCCCTGGAAGTTAAAACTTGCTAAAAATAGTAAATTGCCAAAATGGCCAGAAAATTGTTTTGAGCCATTTGGAAAAGGTGCGTGGCCACTGATATCCACCTGGATGAATCCTCCCTCCTTAGGAAGAAATGGTCTCCATTGCGTTGATTTCTCGGGGGAGAGGGAAAAGCATTTGTTGAATCTGCATCTTGGTGAGCTGCTTGTCTTGCTGGAGAAGTCACGCTGCTTAGTTTGTGGAAATCTGTCACGAACCTATGGCTGGAAGGTTTGGAAATTTTTAACCAGTCTAGCTATTTTAGATGACTGTGTGTAGAAGGAATCTTTGTGATTTGCTGCAACCTTGTCGATCTGCTTCTGTTGGATAGAAGGTGCTTTGGCCGAAGCTGTGGTGGCTGCAGTATCCTTCTGTTCACCCTTTGAACAGATTGTGGAGAAGATGAATTTTGTAGTATGAGATACTACCTTGTGGCA
>ML776890.1:2312572-2344381 GCA_009831015.1 Picea engelmannii | reverse complement strand
GGGATCACTTTTACAATGAGGTTACCTTATAACAGAAAAGTTGCATGCAAAATAACTCTAAAATAAAATATAAAGCTACTTATAGTGATTCACTTTTATACTTGAAGTGAAATGCACTTTACAATTTATAGCATGAACTTTTACAAAAAAGGTAACAAAAGAGAGACTTGAACTCAAGACCTCTTACTTAATAAGGCAAGTTTTAACCAAATGGTCTAGCAAAACATATTGTAATGTTCAGAAGGAGGATTGGGGGTGTTGTGGTTGTTGTTGTTGTGGAAGACGGCCTTGGAGAACATGCTTCAAAAAAACTCTTTTCACACAAGAAAATTTTTTTGCTTCTCGATGACAACAAGGGTTAGATCTCGGTTAGCTTACCCGGAAGATGCACCTTTTGCTATCTGTTTCTAATTTTCCGAGATCGCACAAGGCGCGGGGAAAAGAGCATACGCAGATCTAAAAGAGTAGTAGCCCAAAAATAAAAAATACAAACCGAAATAAAATCAAAACTTTGCAAAATTTTAAAAAAAATGCGTATTTAGATTGTATGCCTCCGGATCTGACTGTAATGGTCGTATCTTGGGAAAACGAAAACCTTTTCGAGTGAAACGAAAAGTGTTCCTAAATGAAATGAGTGCTACGGACGCAATGGAACAGTCCTCTCAACCCAAAAATGTATAGAACTACCAAAAAATGGAGATGAGTCAACTCGGCTTCACAATCTCGATCTACAACAGGAGCAGGTCTTCAAACAGGCTTTGATACCATGTTCGACAACACAGGTATTCCAACAGAGGACGAACACCTTCAGTAACCACTCACATAACCATATCAAAGATCAACACACCGATGTTTTCACGTGGTAAAACCCCTACGGGGAAACATCCACGGCCCCAGCCAACGCGGCCACTTGGAGCAGTTTATTAATGCAAAGAAAAAGATTACAAAGAGATTTTACAAGAGAGTTTCTCACAATCGATCATTGGAAAATGACCCTCCATGCTCTTTAAATAGAGATCATAGACCAATTGGGTGTTAAGCCATGGATCAATGGCCGTTAAGATCGAGGAGAGTATGAACCGTCAGATCACTCTATGTCGAGAACATATCGTGACCATCGGATTTCCTAACTACAAATGCATACTAATGCATACTAAAGAAACACACTTTTACCTAACGACATATTAGACCAAGTAGATATTAACTAACTCCTAAGTGTCTAAATATCCTAACAAAACATGTAACAATTTTGGAGCATATGCATTTTGAAGAAAACAATGTTGAGATGGGACTCACAAAAGAAATTTTCCATGGATCAGAAATTGCAATATTGAATCTCTATGTTGTTGTGCTTGCAACATTCTCCAACATACTAAATGTTCTTTCCAATGCATTAGAGAATTTTCATCTGAAATAAACCATTGTCATTGTAGGAGACTTCAATATTGACATGCTACAAAATAATTCCAGAAAAAAAGAATTGGAAAACTACATGTGTAGATACAGTTTCCGTTTTCGTTTGGATAAGATAAACCATGTACAAAACACACTTATTGACCATGTATGGTCAAATGTTCCCATTTCTCAATACATCGTCTTTATCTTAGACACATACTGGTCTGATCACGACACAATTGGTATTGCACTTGAATTATGAAATATACATCAAACATATTGAAAAATCATATTTCTATGTCTCAAAGCATATTTGTATAGCTTGTTGCACAAAACCAAGTTATCCAACTTCTTATTTTTTCCTGGTTTGTAATTGATTTTGGACACAAAAAAGTTTTACACAATTTTTTTATATATACACATACATGGATGAAAAAAAAACCCGGTACATTCTTCTAACATTATCTGTTACTCTATTCCTTTTATTCTAGTTTATTTACTGTATGTACATATTCCTTGTTTTTTGTAACATCCCCATACATCAACAGGTCGGGCAATGCTACCACGTGGAAATACACACATACATAGATATATCTAACATGCATTTTAATCGAAATAAAACAAATAACACAACATTACTGCTACCATATAGATTCAAATGTAGTAGACAATAATTCATATATGCAACATAATACATAATAACATTCAAGCATCACAAACATGCATAGCATAAAAATTAAGCACATTAATAATACTTATCTTTTCAATTGGAGTAACACCACCAACCATGTGTAGACCTTCCATGAAACTCCTAGCCTTAGACCATGCTGCTCATCACGCTCAAGAGTGGGTCACCCCCGAGCTGGGACCAAACACTCTCCTACTGGGACCAAGCACTTATTTTAATATCAGTTTGGTACATGTTAATGGCTGTAGATTTTAATTCATGCACTTTCCTACTGAGTGCATCAACCACTTTGTTCTCGTTTCCTTTGATATGATTGATATCAAAGTTGCACTCACAAAGGAATTCTAACCACCTACTCTGCCTAGAATTCAAGGTAGGTTGATCAAACAAATACTTTAGACCGTTGTGGTCTATTCTCAGTTTGAACCTCTTTCCCATGAGGTAATGCCTCCATTTCTTTAGAGCATGAACGATAGCTGCCAACTCCAAATCATGAGTGACATAGTTATTTTCATGATCTTTCAACTTCCTAGATTCATAACATATTAAAAATCCATTCTGGCTGAGGACTCCTCCTAGTCCTTCTTTACATGCGTCTGTACACACTACAAAATCCTCATTTGGATCTGCAATCCTCAAGATTGGAGCACTGGTTAAAAACTACTTCAATCGCTGAAATCTTTTCTCACAATCTTCCGTCCATTGAAATTTCTTCTCCTTCCTTTGCAAGGAAGTGATAGGGTAAGTTATCCTTGAGAACCCTGCAATGAAACTTCTGTAATAGCCAGCTAGAACCATAAAGGATCCGACTTGTGTCACATTCTTGGGCATTGATGATTATCTAATGCCTTATATCTTCTCAGGATCCACAACTATCCCATCTTTTGAAATGATATTCCCCAAGTAGTGGATATGCTTTTGATAAAATGAGCACTTTCTTAATTTAGCATACAACTGGTGCTCTCTTAATAATTGTAGCACCATCCTCAGATGATGTTCATGCTCTTCCTCTGAATTGGAATATAGCAGGATGTCATCCAAAAAGACTATGAAAAACTTGTCCAGATAGTCCATGAATACACCATTCATTAAACACATAAAGACAACGGGCACATTCAACAACCCAAATGGCACCACTTTGAATTCATAATGACCATACCTTGTTCTGAAGGTGGTCTTGCTGATGTCTTCATCCTTTATTCTTACCTGGTGATATTCTTATCTAAGATCTATTTTCGAAAATATCTTAGCATCCTTCAACTGGTCAAAGAGATCATCGATCCATAACAGAGGATACTTGTTCTTAACAGTCACTTTGTTTAACTGTCTGAAATCTATGCACAATCTCAACGTCCCATCCTTCTTTTTTATGAATAGGATCAAGGCACCATAAGGTGACACACTTGGTCTTATATACCCCTTCTTCAGTAGTTCTTCAAGCTGCAACTGCAGTTCTTTCAGCTCTGGCATACTCATTTTGTAAGGAGCTTTCGACACTGGAGCTGCTCTACGCATCAAGTTTACATAGAAGTCAATATCTCTTTTCGGGGGTAATCCTGGTACCTCCTAGAATACATCCTCAAACTCTTTTAGTACCGCATGATCTTCAATATTTGACACCTTATCCTTAGGTGTTTCCTCCACATGGGTTGCAAATAGTTGACATCCTTTCCTGTAGCACTTCTTCGGCTGCATTGCTGAGACTTCTCTGATAGTAAATGCCATTGGAATTCCCTGCACTTTCCTTGGTTTCCTTCCTCATCTAGGAAAGTGAATGCCTTGTTACGACAATATAAGATGGTGTGGTGCTGGTCCAACCAATCCATACCAATTAGGCAATCATAAGAACCTAAAGGCAAGATATTCAAGTCTGCCTTAGTACTTAGTCCATTCATGTCCACTGGACATGATTTAACTGACTCAAGAACTTTCCTCTTGGCTCCTATATCTAGCTGTACCAGCCAAGATTTCTCATGCTTGCTTCTTGGTAAATGCAACCTTTCCACCATTCTAGGATCTACATAACTATGACTAGCTCCTGAGTCTATTAAAATAGAAAAGGCATGGTTATTGATCATACCTTCAACTTCAATCATGTGCAACTGATATACTGCTTGATTGTTTTCTAGGGCTACGTAGATCCTGGGTACTCTGCTACCCATGTCCTCCACTATTTCAGCTTGCTGAACATTATGGACAACTCTCACTTTGACATTTTTGTGGGGACAGTCTCTGTACTTGTGGTTTCCCTGACATCCCCAACACTGAATGGGCATCTTCCTTAGCCTTTTTTCCCCTACGTCAGTCGTTCTCGACTCTCTAAACAATGGCTGTCCTTGAGGGCTATTTCTGAAAAAGGGATGTTTTTTTCCCTTCTACCTTTGATCTTTCTTAAACTTCTTCTAGTCATCCCAAGCCTTCCAAAAAGTGGGATTTCCTCTTTGCTGCTCACATAAGTATTTCACTCTTCTTATCATTTCTTCCATAGTTTTTGGGTCATCATACTCAATCTTGTCCCCAATCGAATGTGGTAGTCCACTCAGATACCTTTGAATTTTGACAGTCTCATCCTTGATGAACAAAACATGCTTCAGTAATTCCAAAAACCTTCACTCAAATTCATCAATGGTCATGCTACTGAGCTTGAGTTCAAGGAACTCTTTCATTTTTCTGTCATAATATCTTTTAGTCAAGTATTTTGTTTCAAAATACTTCTTGAATTATTTCCAAGTAACATATTTCTCTTCAATGTGCTGCACCTACACAAGCTGATCCCACCACATGGATGCCTTTCCTTTCAGTTGATACATTACAATTCTTCCTTCTGCATGACAGGAATAATTATGTAGTAGGAAATATTTTCTCATGCCAAGCAACCATGTTTCAATATATTCCTCCTTCTGGTGTTCTCCATCAAACGTAGGAGGCTTAATCTTGTTCATTTCTCCCTTCAGTTCATCCAATCCAGATCTCCTGTGCTTTCTGGTAGGAGATGGGCTTGAACTATTGTGTGCCTCCTTATTGGAATGTTTCGAGGAGTGTCGATGATGTCGGCTAACACTTCTTGATCTTTTTTTCTTCTCAGGGGTCTTGCGACTCCCTGATTTGCTTGAGTTAGTCTCCTTATCCAATTTATTTTCGATTCTCTCCAAACTCTGCATCAACTTTAAGTTGAATTCTCCCTATTGATCCTTGGCTTTCATGATCTTTCTGTTCTCTTCTCTGTTTGTCTGGGCATGTTTCTGCAATATCTCAATGATTTTCATCATATGTCCTTCCTTATCTATCTCTTCTCCGTGTCCATTGGATTTCAATCCTTCAACTCCCAAGTCAACGTCCATCCCTTTTACTTCATTCTCTGAACTGGAAGTAGTCCGTGCCTCTTCCATTCCTCTGCACTTAGTGTCAATTCTCTTTAGTCCTAAAACTCATTGAACTCTACAAACACAACGTGAAATAAACCAGAATTTGTCAGACCATCATTCTTTAAAAAATCCCACAAAATTCATAAACCAATTTTTTTTTAAGAAACGTTCATATTTCATGAATTTTCCGAGCTATGCTTGACTCTGTAACAATTTCAGGCCTCGACCCTTTTCTCTTAGCCCCAATTCCCGCGACCACGAGCTGTGACTAGGCGCTAGATTGATAGGCGCTTAATAAAGACTTTGGGTTCCAAAGTCTTCATAATACATCACAACAGACTCTTAGAGTTCCGAATTAACAATCTCACGAGGTAGGGTGGATCAATAGTCGATTTCTACCCAACATCTAAGGAATGACACTCACTGTGGAACTTTAGTCATTGAAGCTTTGAGACTTTAGTGCTTTGGGACTTTAGAACTTTGGAACTTCGGTTCTGGAAGCTTTCACGCTTGCTTCCTTCCAATCTCCCAACTTTCGAATTTTTGGCTTCTCTATCCTCCGGGCCCACATAGTACAACTGTCACCAACTAAGGAAATGGCATGTGGTATGCCTAGGAAGGTCCACATCACCCCAGGAGACATCATCTGACCCCACCACGTCTACCCTTTTACTTCAAAAATATGGTTTTTAGAAGTTTGTGCATCAACACTTTCCCCTTCTCCTGATTGTCGCAGTTCTGAACTCTCCTTGGATAATCGTCGGCCCTTATCTCTCCCGCAACCAATGGTCGAGATCCACTTCATGATTCCTTGCTTCAAAAGTGTTCACCTCTCTTCACTTCCAATCTTTTGATTTTGGGAATTCTGAATGGTTCTCGTGACTAACAAGTGCGTGAATTATCAAGATCTAATGGTCAAGCTCTCCCCTCATATCTACGGTGTATATCTATTCTGAGACCTTGAAGCTTCGGACTTCAAAATTTTGTGCCCCAACACACCCCACTTCTCCTGATTGCTGAACTCCTATAAGCTTCCAAGATTACCCTCCTGCACCTTCTCCAGATCTGACGGTCATAAAAGGGTTTCCCTTACTTCTGAATAGATCCTATGACCCACATTACTCTACAGCCCAATACCACTTCTGTCGTGGTTTTATGATACCTCTACTCCTCCTGAGCTTCATAACATGACCAAGGTAACTTCTTGGCACTCAGGAAGGTTCTTAGGTCCGAAATTAGTCCCTCCAGACATGATTTCCACTCGAAACCTTGTGTCCAAAGACCACTTATCCAGCCCATCTAGGCTCAACGTTGAAACCTTGGCTCTGATACCAATTTGTAACATGCCCAACCACCAACAGGCCGAGCAATGCTACCACACGAAAATACATGCATAAATAGATATATCTAACATGCATTTTAATAGAAATAAAACACATAACACAACATTAATGCTACCATACAGATTCAAATGTAATAGAAAATAATTCATATGCACAATGAAATACATAATAACATTCAAGCATCACATACATGAATAACATAAAAATTAAGCACATTAATAATACTTATATTTTCAACTGGAGTAACACCAACAACTACATGTAGACCTTTCACGATCCTCCTAGCCTTAGACCATGCTACTCATCATTCTTAGCAGTGGGTCACCCCCGAGCTGGGACCAATCTCCACCTAGAGTAAGGGAATCCTAGACTAGGCTAAGGTTATAGGAAAACCGCACAGTGCAATTGGAAGGATTCTCCTCAAGAGCCTTCTTACACCCACTACTCACAGACTATCATTCCCCACATGCTTGTTCCACCTGAGAGTATACACCTTCACAGTCACCCAGTCCATCGACTGCTTCACCTCCCTCTCAGGGTCTCAACAACAGGCCGAATCAGGAATTCCCAGAGCTCTGTAGCTAGTGCTGGACTCTCTCTAGGAGAAAAACACTTCCCAATAAGCTCTCTCAGCTGGATAGAGCTACTCACAGGTCTGACAACCTGCCTCTTCCACCATGGTCCTGAAAACCCACTTCTTCAGCCACTTTCGAATCAATTCCAACACAGTGAGGACACCAATAAGGCTTAGTAGGGAACATATGACAACAACAAGCCACACTTAGTCCAAGAGTTGCCTGGCCACAACAACCAACTAGAAAATGGGTATGGACAACCAAAATGGTAACAGTTAGACGCTAAGACTCAGCATGCTTAGGCAACTACCCAGGTGCATCGGGTTCGGAAAAAGACACATGATGACCCACATATTATGGGTTTCAAATATGTGTGAGGGTGCAGAGGTTGATGACGGAGGTCTCGGGTTCAGACTGTGGATGCGTCAGCTTCTCCAGAAAACATCACAGGTCGATCTCATGGTTTTCTGACTTCAGAGCTGCATGAGGGTATGCAGAGATCAGTTGTCCAACAAAACATGATAGAAAGCAGATCCCCCGAATGGAGGAAGAACCCCCGACACGAGTTGACTCATCCTTTTTAACTGCATGCACCTAGGTCGACACTTGCCTTCCTGGAGCTGCATGTGTTTCCTTTTGCACACGTTGCCTCCCCCAGGACTTAGGATAAAAACATGTCTAGTACACAACTTTGGTATAATAATAAATTATTATTCTCAAGGAATTAAGCCCCTAAGCTTAGCCCCTCTTTCCAACCTTTCAACCCCCTTTCCCTTACCCACCTTGTGGAAGCTTAGTCCCCCATCACTCTTTCTTCGTGGTCGGTCTGCACGCAACGATGCTTATATTTTTATTAATGATATGCATATTTACATATACAAAGTCAGACTCATTGGTCTTGGCATCTGGTTCACAAGCCTAATAAACACATAAGTCTCTCAACTTATAACCACTCGGCTCACCATCCTATAAACAAAATTACAATTTAGCAGGGGCTCGACCTTGGGGTATTGCATTTTTTCCTTACATATCAACTTACATTCATGTTCATTGTGTTTTGTACTTTCCTTCATTGAAACAAACAGGAAAACTAGACAAGGAAAATAACTCTTAACCGGAAATGTAGAAGAATACATACAAAGGTGCATACTTCTACCCGTATTCCATATCCGATTGTTTTTCATTTACTCTATCTATATTTATACCATTGGTTTGTAGATCTTTTGTTTTTTTTCATTACATACTACATATCTTCCTATATATTAACTTATCTTCATGTCAATTGTATTTTCTATTCCGCTACCTTGAAATAAATAAATTTGTACTCCAACTTTTTTTCATGTGTTCCTATGTAGAAACTTTCCTTCATGTCCATTGTATTCTCTGTATTGCTACATTGAAAAAATAACAGACTAATTGAACACGAGGATGGAGCCTTATGTGACACAACTGAAAAAGATGGAGTACAATCTTCCAAAAGGTATGGCTACAGTGGTGCTAGAGAAAATACAATGCGTATGCCTAATGCACATCCATATCCAATATGAAAAATATACACATGTTCATAGCCAATGTTTCACAAGTGACATGGGCATCAACAGTGAACCATCACAAACATCAGCATAGCGAAAATGCCAAAGGTAAGGATTCATATATTATGCTCTTGCTTTGTTTACAAAAGAAATATCCACGATTATTTATTCTACTATGCCATGGTAAATATGTTTATTTCATTTACACCACATGTTTTTTAGTTCACAAGAACTATCGACAAGTAGAAGTGAAACCTCCATCATAGTACAAGTTCTAGAGACTAAGAGGTATGGTTACAAAACTATGATCTGCATACATTATCCAATTTGTGCATGTATTGAAGTTTGAAATATTTTAGAATATCCTTACATACAAGAATGCCAAGTCATATATTTTATCTATTGCTTGTTCAAATAGATATAAACAACATCTCTTTTAACTTGAACCAGGGTCTATTGAGCTCTAGCTATATTTTATGGCTGAAAATGTTTTTCCCATAGTTGATCTATTTCTGTCGCTTGATAATTATTAGACTAAGTGTTGTTGTGTGAGGCATAAAGTTCTTTGCTCCCTTTCTTTTTCCTCTTCTATACTTACCCATTTTTCCCTTCTCTTCTTCCCCTATATTATCCGTTTCTGGTTCTATACTTTGTCACATATCTATGCTCGTGGGTTCTCGGGGTGGTGGAGTGAGAAATTCTATATCCATCTATATCTTCACATCATGATTCCGACCGATCGTCATTCATTTCCATACTTAGCCAATTTTATGGCCGTAGGTTCCCATGTAGGCGCTATCGAACTCTCATGCCCCGTGTTCGGAGTATACATATTGCACCCAAAAATTCGGTGATCTATAATTTGACCCCAAACTTCTTGAAATCACAAGCCTCACTCTACCTATGATGACCCCATTTGAATTCTTGCATATAAGAATGCCACGTCATATATTTTTTCTTTTGCTTGTTGAAATAGATATAAACAACATCTCTTTTAACTTGAACCAAGGTCTGTTGAGCTCCAGCTGTATTTCATGGATGAGAATGCTTTTCCCATAGTTGATGTGTTTCTATCACTTGATAATTAGCAGAATAAGTGTTGTTGTGTGAGGCATAAAGTTCTTTTCTCCCTTTCTTGTTCGTCTTCTACACTTACCTATTTTCCCCTTTTCTTCTTCCCCTCTATTATTTGTTTATGGTTCTATACTTAGTCGCGTATATATGCTCGTGGGTTCCTAGGGTGGCGGAGTGAGAAATTATATATCCATCTATATCTTCACATCACGAGTCTTACCAACCGCCATTCATTTCCATACTTAGCCAATTTTATGGCCATGGGTTCCTACATAAGCACTATCGAACTCTCTTGCCCCATGTTCGGGGTATACATATGCACCCAAAAATTTGGTGATCTATAATTCGACCCCGGACTCCTTGAGCTTGCAAGCCTCACTCTACCTACAATGACTCTGTCTGACCACCTTTCCTTTCCATACTTAGTCGATTTTTCAAAGTTTTGCGGGTTCACAGACTCTCGGGTTCACAAAAGTTTCAAAGTATTGATGTGTTTCTATCGCTTGATAATTATCAAACTAAGTGTTGTTGTGTGATGCATAAAGTTCTTTGCTCCCTTTCATTTTCCTCTTATATACTTGCCCATTTTCCCCTTTTCTTATTCCCCTCTATTATCCATTTCTGGTTCTATACTTAGTCGCATATCTATGCTCATGGGTTCCCAGGGTGGCAGAGTGAGAAATTCTATATCCATCTATATCTTCACATCATGAGTATGATCGACTATTTTTCATTTCCAAACATAGCCAATTTGATGGCCACGGGTTCTTGGCTAGGCCCTATCTAACTCTTATGCCCCATGTTCGGGGTATACATCTTGCAACCAAAATTTCAGTGATCTACAATTTGACCTCGGACTCCTCAAGCTCGTAATCCTCACTCTACCTACGAGCTTGTTGAAATAGATATAAACAACATCTCTTTAGACTTGAACCAGGGTCTGTTGAGCTCCGGCTATATTTCATGGATGAGAATGTTTTCCCCATAAATGATGTGTTTCTATCGCTTGATACTTATCAGACTAAGTGTTTTTGTGTAAGGCATAAAGTTCTTTGCTCCCTTTATTTTTCCTCTTCTATACTTAACACTTTTTCCATTTTCTTCTTCCCTTCTGTTACCCGTTTCTGGTTCTATACTTAGTCACATTCTATTCTCATGGGTTCCCGGGGTGGTGGAATGATAAATTCTATATCCATCTATATCTTCACATAAAGAGTTTGACCAACCACTATTCGTTTCCATACTTAGCCAATTTTATGGCCACGGGTTCCCGGGTAGGCATTATCGAACTCTCATGCCCTGTGTTTGGAGTATACATATTGCACCCAAAACTTTGGTGATCTACAATTTGACCCCGGAATACTCAAATTCGCAAGCCTCACTATACCTACGATGAATCCGGTTGACCACCCCACCTTTCCATACTTAGTCGATTCTTCAAAGTTTCATGGGTTCACAGACTCCCAGGTTCACAAAAGTTTAAAATCATTTTTCGCTCCCCTCCATCCCTGCCACCTTCACCCCTTCCCAATGCACATTAATTATGATTTTACTAGTGACAACTCACCACAGAGGTTTGAAAATATTGGCATTAATAAGAGGAAAGATAGAGAACATCTCCCATTAAAACACATTCATGGGAGATTATTATGGAATCTGATGAATTTTTTTGTGTCAATCTTGAATTGGCAAAAAATTGTTGGTTATTTTAGTTTTTTTAACACATCATCGTAGAAAGAATGCAATATTGTGCTAGACCACTATCATCTACAAAGGTGTTGACATGATGCCCCTCTTTAGTATTGTGCATATATTACAACTTGGCATATTTGAGAATATGCTTGCATATGAAAAATGTTAAATCACCCTTCAAATTGGAACATGGTTTGCATTTGGGCCACAAAAAATACTAATAAAATAAAATAATATGAATAGTATTTAAGTAAATATAAAAAGATATCTTTTAACTTGAACCTGAGTTTGCCGAGATCTAGGTATATTACATAACTGAGAATGTTTTTCCCATAGTTAATGTTTATGGCCGCAAGTTCCCGGATTGGCACTATCGAACTCTCATGCCCCATGTTCCGTGATATACATCTTGCACCCAAAACTTTCGTTATTTACAATTAGACCTCAAACTCCTCGAACTCGCAAGCTTTACTCTACCTACGATGAGTCTGTCTAGCTCCGTCTGATTGCCCCGCCTTTTCATACTTAGTCGATTTTCCCCCCACATTCACACACTTCCCAATGCAAATTGATTACACTTTTATTAGTGACAACTCACCACACAGGTTAGAAATATTGGAATTAATGAGAAAAAATCTTGAGGACATCTCCCATTAAAATGCATTGAACCAATATTTACGGGATATTATATTACCATCCTCCAGTGTTCATTCTAAATACTATCATGACACAATTACTGTCACATGTTTCAATACAAACAAATCTTCATCAAAACATTACCTTTTCTCACATGCACCCCACATGCACCCCAGTCATCTGAACTGAGTGATATTTGGATCCATCAACTAAACCACCCTATTATCAAATTGGTAGATGTCAATATTATGGCATCTGTTTTTTTTTGTGTGTGGATCTTGAACTCAAAAAAATTGTTATTTACTTTAGTTTTTTTAAGGCATTATACCCTGCCTTTCCATACTTAGACGATTCTTCAGCTCACATTGTCACAGATTTGTGGGTTCCTAGGCTCCTAGTTTCACAAAAGTTTCAAAGCAGTTTTCTCTCTCGTCCATCTTGGCCACCTTTGCATGCTTCCCAATGCACATTAATCATGCCTTTATTAGTGACAAATCACCAGACACATTAAAAAGATTTCCATTAATAGGAGAAAAGGTCGAGGACATATCCCATTAAAACACATTAAGCCAAGATTATGGGAGATTATAGTATCATTCTCCAACATTCATTTTAAATACTATCAGGAGAAAAGGAATGTTCTCATCGCCTTATGGCTTCATCTCGACAACATTTATGTGGAGATACCTTGAATATTTTTTAGCGTGAGCACTAGAGTTTTCAGTGGTCCATAGCTTATGACTACTACTCATCCCCTTCTGCCCAGAAGGAAGTTATCTAGACGTCTGGAATTACACGAGCATGTTGTTTCCCCGAAATTTTTGACTGTAAGGAGTTGGTCACCTTCTTCACCGAAAATTGTATTCCGAACCAACGGATTATCCATTTGTGGGACCATTCCCAATTCTCCCTATCACCTCAAGTATTTCCAAAGATGTTAAGACTTCCCGACCCAACACCTACTTTCAAGGACGATAATTGCAGAGAGTTCTTAAAGAAGCATGATAATGAATTGGACCTCTTTTCAGAGTTCTTAGAGAACCCAACGACCGGTCCTAGGGACATGACCAGATTATAGGTTAGTGCATTTAAAAACCCTTTCCGGGAAATTGCACGGCTTTTCATGAGGAAAACAAGACAAGAAAGTACAACCATCATCTCTCAGATGATTCTGTATATTTAATATTTTATAGTGAAGGAACAAGCCATCTTCCATTGGGGAAATTTGATTTCCATTCAAATCTCTTCCTAGTTATTCCAATACACAAGGCAGAAGAAATTATTTATGTCATCTTATTTAATTTTCGCGGTAGTGCATTGTTTTCCATTCCCTGGATTATCTATGTGTAAGAAGGTAAACTATGAATTTGACCCAGTAACCTTCTGGTATTAGATATTATAGAGACACAACACCTCCCAACATTTTTATGAAGTCTTTAATGATTTTGTTTCAGTTTTTAAAGGGTTGATATTTGGAAGGATTTTCCCCGGATGTCTGTCCAGGTGATCAAGTTACTGGATAGGAAGGGGACACTAGAACAAATGGAGAAATATAATGTTATAAGGATTTTTGGGTCCAAACAAAATTCTTCCTTCCTTCCATGTCACATATCTAGTACAATGTTTTTTTGCTGAAATAGCAAGGCATTACACCTACTTGTTGCATTTTTTCCATGAAAAGAGAAAAAGGCAATTCATCCCTCTACCTTGGAAAGTTGGGAATTTCATAGTCAGGAATATGAACAATATTGACAGTTTCACAAGCCACTTCCACATCTTCAGTTTGAAATGTGATGAAAAAGTAAAAGGGTTCGACCATGATGGTATTTTTGTAGAACACCTATTGGCTGTTGGTTTCAACAGTTCTTTCATTGACACTATCCTAAATGAAGACAAAGATAATGCCTCAAGAAGTCCTTCTCATGACACTAGTGACCTGGAGACAATACTCAACACCAATGAGTCATACAAGAAGAAACAAAAAGGCCCAGGTGAGAAAAGTTCCCAATACCTGACTACCACACCCAAGACTACAACATCTCAAAACAACACTCCAACGACCTACCCAAGAAATAAACTCACACACATTTCTTTAAGCGGAGGAGGAGATAAGAACCCTCCCTCTAGAAAAATTGAAAGTTCTCACAAACTTTCCGTGAGAAAAAAATGAAAAAAAATAGTGCAAGAACAAGAGGGACCGAGGGGAGAAATTGATATCCACGATCTCTCCCTCGAAGATATGGAACTATAAATTGAAATTGAAAAAATGTTCCCCGATGATGACCAGCTAGAGAGAACTTCTCCTCATAACCTTGGGATGGAAATACTTGGGATTGATACCTTAGACGAAGAAGAGTCTTTTTCATTTCAAAGCGTTGTTTTTGACAACGAATCCAAAAAATTGGTTATTGAAAAGAGAGATGTAAATAATAAGAAAGGGAAATCTTGTTTAGAGATGAACCTATAGAACATGCACCCTTCCCATATCTCTCAGATACACCTAGCAACTAGATATGCTCTAGAAAACTCTATTAGCATCCTTGAAGCAAAGAACGCCAGGTTAAAGGAGCGAATCAAAGAATTGGGGGGAGCTCTAATTCTCCTTCCACTGTTTTCTACTCCTTTGGAAATGATCGGGCTCACCACACCTGCAGAAAATTTAAAAGGATCAACAAACCTTATCACATTATCCCGAGGCTATGTGGAAAAAATTATAAAGAGAAGAATGGAATTAATAACAAAAACTTGGGAGATGTCAAAGAGTATGGTATCTTTTGGAACAAGAGTGCATTCTTTTCATGAGTATCTGGAAGCAGATCTCAAGAACAAGTGAGGTTTCTACCTCGATGCAGTTGTACCTTTTGGTGTTAAAGTCACCGGTATGATGGAATTGAAAAGAAGAGAGGAGGATCTCCCTTCCCCAGATCAAATAAACCAAATAAACACATGCTGGAAAAAAAAGGTAAAAAACTTGAATGGTATTGTTCAAGCATGTAGCTAGGACATATCTAGAAGAGACAAACTATTCACGAAGCTAACTGAGATAGATCTAGCTGGCATCACCAATGAATTCCAAGACCCAAAATTTATATTCAACTTGTTGTTTTTAACCAAGAAAGAATTTTATGATCAAGTTCAAATCTATAAAAGACGGTCATTTGAAAATTCTATGCCATTCTTGAATATGGTGAAGATGACGTGAAAAATTGGCTAGTCGGTTATTTGATTAAAAACCAAGATATTCAAGAAGCATTGCACAACCTCTCTATTAATATAAGGGACTTGGAAAGTGAATTCTTCAATACAAAAATTTGGCATGAAATCAACGTGGCACCCATGAGGAGCTACATCAAGTAGTGGTTCAAAAAGGTTGTTGACAAGATTACCAATGAAGGGAAAAGGACGCTTTAGATGGTTACCATAATTGCTGAGGAAAGACATAAAATGACATCAATGAGAAAATGAAAAGGCATGGGACACCATCATAGTAAGTTGATATTGATCACATTGTTCTGTCTTTGTCGATGTCTTCATCTAGTTACTCTACATCTTTAAATACAAATCTTTAACCGATGACTAACAATTTTCTCTTTCTTCTTGCTGGGTCTTGCTATTTTCCATTGCCGACTTTCTTCTTTCTACAAGCTTTATTCTTGTACATATTTTCTTTGTGGTCCATGGGAGCCCCAATCCCATTCATTATGGAAAACACATTTAAATTTCACAGAGTATGTATAGAACTACATATTGTTTTACAAATTCCAAGACAACTATTTTGGGAAATATTCTCAAATGTATTTTGTAACCCAGTTTATTTGAATATAAAATATTTGAGGTTGTTGTATGGTGATTTTCAATGTTTAGTGTTTTTTTTTTGAATTTTGTATTTTTTTAAAATTAACTCATTTCCCTGTACATCTTGAGGCCATGTTCCTATTTAATATTGTGCATATATTACAACTTCCTATATTTGAGAATATGCTTCCATATACAAAATGTTAAGTCATATATTTTTTTCTCTATTGCTTATGGGTTTGAGAAAAATTTATGAGCCAAAAAAACCCTTCAAATTGGAACATGGTCAGGGATGATTTTAAGGGTGGAAATTTATTTTAAAATGTAGAAACCTTGGCGAATCTTACTAATCCTTCATATGCTAACTATAAAATGTTGGCGATATTTTTGTAAAAATATTCAAATTTCTAAGGATTTTTATATAGTTTGTATAAAATTTTGGCTATTTTTAGGGTAAAATAATTTTATCCTATAGAATTTGGGTGAATCATTTTTAGAATAACGAATCTTTTTTTGGGAAACACCATGGAAAATTAGCCCACGAGCGAAATTTAGCCCCTAAAATCATCCATGAACATGGTTTACACTTGGACCACAAATAATCCATTAAAATACATCAATATGAATACATTTGAAATTAATATAAAAAAAATCTCTTTAAACTTGAACCTAACTTTCTCGAGCTCCAAAATTGGAACACCCTTCAAATTGGAACATGGCTTACATTTGGACCAAAAATAATCTATTAACATAAATTAATATGAATACTACTGAAATAAATATAAACAACTTCTCTTTAAAATTGAACTCGACTTAGTCACATTTCTATAATCACAGGTTCTCAGGTTAGCGGATTGATAGATACTCATCTCCATATATATGGGCCTAACCAACCACCGTCCCTTTCAACACATAGCCAATTATCTCACCGCAGAGTCCCGACTTAGCACTATCGAATTCTTATGCCCCGTGTTCCGTGATATACATCTTGCACCCAACACTTCTGTGATTTACAATTCAACCCCGGACTCCTGGAACTCACAAGCTTCACTATACCTAGGTTCGCAAAAGTTTCAAACCATTTATCCCTCCCTTCAATCCCCACCACATTCTTTCCCTTCCCAATGCACAATCATTATGTTTTTACTAGTCACAACTCAGGATACAGGTTCACTTATTGGCATTAATAAGAGAAAACCACATTAAACCATGATTTACAGAAGTTCGACCAACCGCCATTTCTTTTCATACCTAGCCAATTCTATGGCCGCCAGTTCCTGGGTTGATGCAATTGAACTCTCATTTCCCATGTTCATGATATAAATCTTGCACCAAAATCTTCTGTGATCTACAATTCCATACTTAGCCAATTTTATGGCCACCGGTTCTTGGGTTGGAGCTATCGAACTCTCATTCCCTGTGTTCCATGATATAAATATTGCACCCAAAACTTTCATGATCTACAATTCCGTGATATATATCTTGCACCCAAAAATTCTATGTTCTACAATTCCTCAAGATCGCAAGCTTCACTCTACCCGGGTTCACAAATGTTTCAAAGAATTTTTCGCTCCCTTCCATCCCTGCCATCTTCGTGCCCTTCCCAATGCACATTGATTATTCTTTTACTAGTGAAAAATCAACACACATGTTCGAAGAAATTGGCGTTAATAAGCGAAAACCTTGAGGACATCTCCCATTAATACACATTAAACCACAATTTACGAGATTCCGACCGATCGCCCTTCCTTTCCATACTTAGCCAATTTTATGGCCACTAGATCTCGACTTGGCACTACTGAACTCTCATTCCCCATGTTCCGTGATATAATAATAATAATAATAATAATAATAAAATAATAATAATAATCTATTTTTAAGGTCACGGCCAAGCCAACACACCAAATTGGTGTATGAGACCCCCTTTTTTGTGGGACAAGGGACCCCCCTCCGCCCAACGATTTGACTGATAAAGTCTATGAAGGTATACATACCCTACCCCCCTCTAGATTTGAACCTGTGACCTCTTAAGAGGAAACACATGTTCTTAACCATTAGGCCCACTCAGGCTATACATCTTGTACCCAAAAATTCCATGGTCTACAATTACACCCCACACTCCTCGAACTCGCAAGATTCACTCTACCCGAGTTCACAAAAAGTTTCAAAGCATTTATCTCTCCCTTCCATCCCTGCCACCTTTGTTCCCTTCCCAATGCACATTAATTATGCTTTTCTTAGTGACAACTCACCACACAGGTTCGAAAGGATTGACATTAATAAGCGAAAAACTCGAGGACATCTCCCATTAAAACGCATTAAACCATGATTTATGTGAAAACCTTGAGGAAATATCCCATTAATACCCATTAAACCGTGATTTACAGGAGTCTGACTGACCACCCTTCCTTTCCATAGTTAGCCAATTTTATAGCCGCGGGTTCTCGGGTTGGCGCTATCGAACTCTTATTCCATGTGTTCCGTGATATACATCTTTCACCCAAAACTTCCATGATCTACAATTCCACCTCGCACTCCTCGAACTTGCAAGCTTCACTCTACCCGGGTTCACAAAAAGTTTCAAAGAATTTATCACTCCCTTCCATCCTCACCATATTCACGCTCTTCCCAATACAGATTAATTATGCTTTGATTAGTGACAACTCACCACATACGTTCAAAAGAATTGGCATCAATAAGAAAAAATATTGAGGACATGTCCCATTAAAACACATTAAACCATGATTCACACCTTATCATATATCTTCTTCACATGTTACATTTCATACTAAATGCTTTTTGGGTAGATTCCTTTTCAATAACTTTAAGGTAAGATATAAGTTGTATCTTAAATTACTATTCAATGTAATTTCAATATAGGTTTTAATATTTACAATTTTCTTATCATTTCATTTCTAAAAAACAATTGAACATAACTTTTTAATAATTTTTTTTATTATTTTTTTTTCATTAAATTTTACATATTTCAACTTTCATTTGCTTATTGTTAAAGATCTATTATAATTAGCCTTTACTTACCATACTGTTAATTTCTGTTTTTTTAACAATATTTCTCGTCTCTCCCCATCTTCCAAAAATCATCAGCATAAATAATTATAAGGTGTCAACTATCATATCCATTCCCAAATCTACTTGGTAGAGAGTAAGCTAAGCAACATTTGTTTTCATAGATATGCCTAAAAACCACAATATTTTCATTTATTTGTTGACATTTCGAATCCATATCAAAATCCAACTTAATTAATTGTTAAAAAAAAAGAAAAAAAAGGAATATAAATTCAAAACAAAATTTGAGGCTGAGACGTATAGAGTCGTGGTTGTGGGAGAATCTCCTGAAACTGGCAACGATATTAATGGACGATGAAAAATAGTGGAAATCTACGATTCCTCTCAAAAATCATGGAGGACTGCGGGTCACCTGGAAGATAATTTGGTGGGAAATGAATCCGATGGTTTTTGGCATAGTGTTTTAAAAACACTCAAGCTCATACATCATACGAATATGATGATATAATTTTAAATAATTTTATATCGAAATGAGTAAATAAATTAAATTACATTATCAATGATAGTTATTTATAATAATAATTTTATATCTTATAAGAACAAATTCTCTTGAGCTCCATAGTGAAACTGGGTGTTGGTCAATTCCTAAAATGCCATGGGATGAAAGAGTGTGTCACCTTTGTGACATTAAAAAGGTTGAAGATGAAAAACACTTTCTCTTAGATTGTCCAGCCTATACCCATATTAGATCTCATTTTTAAAATATTTATCACACTACCAACCTTCCTAACCTCTTAACTAAACAAAAGTATGGTGATGTTGGAAAGCTTCTCTTAATGCTTTTCGAGCACATAAACAAAATTCTAAACAATCACAAGCAATCACTTACCCTCTTAAGGTCCGATAGACCAATTCGGTCTTAGTGAACATTAATCATCATCATCATCATATAAATACTTTGATCATTGATATAATATTACATAAATGTACAAAAGCAATAAAGTATTAATTAATAAATATATAAATAATCAATTAATTAATATAATAATAGAAAATTACATTATTATATTAGTAATGGTAATAGAAACATGTATTATTAATGTTAATATTATGTATAAATACGATGAATACATTTTATAAAGTAACTATCAATACATTAATGTATACATATAACATATTAATTAATAAATACCTTATTAATATATTGTATTAATTAATTTATACATTAATATATTACACATTAAAAAATAGTTAAAGTATAAATAAATTAAAACATTAATAAATTGACAAAGTATAAAAAAAAAAAAAAAATATTACATAAAAACAAATATTAAACTACTACATTATTATATTAATAAAAAATACATTAATCATTAAAGAATTAGTTAAATAATAAATACATTTATAAATTATGAAAAAACTTAATAAATTAGTAAAATATTATTAATTTAATAGATTAATAAAGCATCTATACATTAAAAATAATATTAATAAATACATTAATAAAACACCCATATATTAAAGTTTCCAAAAATAAAATTTAAAATTTAAAATACAACCATTTTATAAAAGTGGTTGATATAGGAAAATGGGCACCATTTTTCACCTTTATAAAGTGATTGTTGCTAGTTCACTAAACAACATGTCTTGGAGATGGCCATTAATATGTTAATTAATTATTACTTTACACTAATTATAATGTATTAATGTAATGCATTAATATCTTATATTAATGTATATAATTTAATGGTTTATTGATGTGTAAATTAAAGTATTAATTTACATTTATGTAATGTAACATATTAATCGAACGATATATTGATAATGTATTAATTGATGGATAAATTAATAATGTAATATATTAATTAATAAATACATTATTAAATATATTACTTAATTAATACATTATTAATTTATATATTATAAAAATATAATACACTAATTAATACATTATTAATGTATTAATTAATAATTAATACATTATTAATGTATTAATTAATAATTAATAACAACCTATTAATTAATTAATAAGAATCTATTAATTAATTAATAACAAAGTATTAATTTATAGCAACCTATTAATTACAAAGTATTAATCACCAGTATAGTCATCAATCTTCTTCTTTATGACGATGATATCATTCTTATGACAAGGAGTCCCCATGATCTTGAAAACCAACTAATAATCCTCAAGGATTTTTGGTCCAATATGGGTATGACTGTTAATACTGATAAGACTAAGGTCATGATTATTAAATCCAATAATATCCCTTATGATACCTTTGTATATGACAACAACAACTTGGAGGAAGTGACTTCATATACAAGCTCAATTGGAATTACATTATTGAGAAAATGATTATTGGGGGATGGAAAGCTTATTATGGGCTTGAAAACAATTGTAAATCAACTGATCTTTGGAGTTGGGATAAGAAGAAACTCCTCTTTGAGACTCTTGTTACACCTGTCATTCTGTATGGATGTGAAGTATGGGGTTGTAGTATCTCTCGTGAATCCTGGAGAAAGATAGAGCAAATACAAAACAATTTTATAACCTATAATCTAAAAATTAAAGGAAATATGCCCTATCCCATCCTCCTCTTAGAAGCATGCCTCTCCCCCATTGAGATCATGGCTATGACTAGATACCTAATGTATAAGAACAAGTTAAACAATGACAACAACCTGCCCTCGGCAGCAAGCCGCTCCCACCAGGACCTCTTGATTCACTCCTGAAGAGCTACTATGCTCCTCCAATCCCGTATCGGGACCTTCCGTCGCCCACAGGTTACTCTGCTGATCTCCCGCCAAGTTTCTCGGGAAATCGGGTTTCACGATATCGTGAAACTCGCTGTCACAGTTCACATGCAAAAATAAAACCTCGAACCCCGATGGTCAACGGGGTCAACGTTTCCCCTCCGTCGAGGATTTCCCTATCGGGAAATCGCTATCTACGATGTCAACCACTTGACTTCCCAAATGCCGAGCTCCGAGGTGCCGATCTCCCGATTCAATGCCACCTGGACTCCACTCACTCCCTGGGTCCCACGCTGCCACGTCACCTCCACGCTCCGTGTGATCGAGAATCGTGGGATCGCGCCTTTTCCATTCACAATCCTTTGCACAATAAAACTTCGAACGCCGAACTCCGACTCTATGGGATCTAATGCCACGTGTCCCTACTCAGATCAATGGCTCCGAATAACTCGAGAAATCGCGATTCGCGATTTCAACAAGTCTGCACCTCACCTCGTCAAACGTCGAATGCCGATATGATATGGCGCTTGGGTTAACTTCCTCACATTTTCCCGCGATCTGATGGTCAACGGGATTTCACGATTTTCTACGACGATCCCTGGCCGTTGATTCTCCTTCTCGAGGATTTCTCTGCTCAAACACCCTGTTTCAGTTCAAGATTTCACACGGGTCTGTTCCCACCATAAAGGAAAGGAACTATCCCTCCTGAGCTTTGTCGACTCTGACTCCTTCAGAGAACTTTACGCACGTGTCCCGTGCTTGACCTCCAACAACTCTAAAGGTGTTGGACTCATCCAGATTCTGTGCACTCACCTGCAACATAAATCCTTCACACTCTCAAGCTCAGAATCACCACTGAGATTTCACCTCCAGCCTGCACTTCACCTGCACGGCTCCCTCAACCTAAACCAACTTCTGGGTGAACGAGAATGAGAGCTTAACTGTTGAGCCTCATCAACGCACTCTATGCGGATGAATTCGACTGCACTCTATGCAGGAATCTCTTGGTTCAACCAGAGAAACAATTTAAACTCATTATCTTCTCTCAAACTTCAGTTAAAATCCTGAAGACTCATACACAACATATCTAATAGAAAATGTTCACAAAGAAGACAAACATTCATAAGCACATAAGCACATACACAGAGAAAACAACACCAGTCATGAAATTGAATCAAAATCTCTTTCTATTAATCCAATCTGTACATGAGGGCTCTCCACAAGTTCTCTGCTCTGCTCTTGTTCCTGTATGAATGATGATTCTGGATGGATACAATAATACAAAGGAGGGTGCCTATATTTCGTTTACCCTCTCGAAAACTGAAACTATCAATTCTACAATAAATTCCTATCTAACAGCATTAAAACTAATAAATGCCTTCCTATCTACAATACAATACAAGTGCGCTTCTTATGAATGCTTTCATTCAAAGGGTGGCGCAACAACTTTCAAGTATCACAAAAATATATGTGCTGGCACTGTCCAGCTGTTCTCTTTCTCCTCCACACGCTGGCTCGCTTGATGAGGTGTGGTGCTTCTGCATCATACTCCTCGACTCAAAAGATTTCATGGGCTCCTGTCCATGAGCTCCTGCACGGTGTGACCATGTTTCTGTATCACTGCCTCTGTCTCCCAGCTGGCATCCTCCACTGGGTGATTCTTCCATTTTACCAGGTATTCAAAATATTGCTTTCTCCTGGTCTTCCTTCCCAGTCGCTTGTCCAGTATGCACTCCATCTGAGGTTTCTGTGCAACTGGTAATTTCTTCTACCACTGGATCACTGGTTCCTCAGCTCCAGCTTCTGCTTCTTCAGCCCTGTATGGGTATAAATCTGAAATATTAAATATCAGAGATATCCTGATGCCCTCTGGCAACTCAAGCTTGTATGCGTTCTCTCCGAATTTCCTCAGGACTTTGCATGGCCCAATTTTCTTCATCTTGATCTTGTTATACGTTCCCCTTGGAAACCTTTCCTTTCTTAAGTGCGCTATAACCATATCACCAACTTCAAACTGAAGTTGTCTCTTCCTCTGATCGGCTCTGCGCTTATACTCTTGATTCAATTTATGCAGTCGTTGTTTCACCTGTGTGTGAAGTTCTTGCATTGCTTCAGCAAATTCTTCAGCACGAGCGCTGCTGGTTTCAGCCTATTCTGACTCCCTGAGCTCAAAAAATCCCCTTGGCTGTGTTCCATACAAAATCTGGAACGAGCTCTTTCCTGTACTCCGATTCACTGAATCGTTGTACGCGAATTCAGCTTGTGGCAAAATATGGTCCCAACTGCTGTGATGCTCCGTCACCAGGCTTCTCAATAGATCCCCCAGGCTTCTATTGACCACTTCGGTCTGCCCATCTGTCTACGGATGGTAAGCAGAACTGAATGCTAAGTCAGTTCCCAGCTTCTTCCATAGCGTCCTCCAAAAATGACCTATGAACTTTGTATCCTGATCTGAGACTATGCTTCTCGACAACCCATGCAATCTGACAATTTCCTTGAAAAACAAGTTGGCGATGTGTGTCGCATCGCTGGTCTTATGGCACGGGATAAAATGTGCCATTTTCAAAAATTTGTCTACCACCACAAAGATGGAATCCACTCCTCTCTGGGTTCTCGGTAGTCCCAGAACAAAATCCATGCTAATGGCTTCCCATGGCCTTTCTGGTATAGGCAATGGCTGATAGAACCCTGTTTTCTATTTTCGGCCCTTTGCATGTTGACATATCCTGCATCTGTCAACAAATATTTTAACATCTGTGCGCAGCCCTGGCCAAAAATACGATTCGCTCAGCTTGGCGAACGTCTTATCATGTCCAAAGTGACCTGCTAATCCACTGCTGTGCTTTTCCCTCACCAAATTCTCCCTCATGGAGCAATCCGGAATGCACAGTTGATTGCCTCGAAATAGTAATCCCTCCTGGATCATGAAGTCTATCCATGGACTCTGATCCCTGAGAAATGGATTCTCAGTTGCCTCGTATGCTTCTCTGAATTCTGCATCGCCTACATACATGTCCTTCAGATTCTCAAAGCCCAGCGTCTTGACTCTGAACTCTTGCAGCAGCAAACATTTTCTGCTCAACGCATCTGCTACTTTGTTAGCAGTCCCTGAAATGTGCTTTATGAAAAATGTAAAATTCTGCATATACTCTACCCATTTTGCATGTTTCTGATTCAACTTATCCTGTTGATTCACGAATTGCAATGCATGATTGTCGCTGTACAATATAAATTCCTTGGGTATCAAGTAATGCCTCCACTTTTTCAATGCCTGTATGATGGCATAGAAGTTCTTATCATACGTGGAGTATTTTAGCTTGGCATCATCCAATTTCTCGCTGTAATATGCTACAGGTCTGTCATCCTGACTTAAGACCCCTCCAACAACATATCCGCTGGCATCGCACTTCACTTGGAAAGTTTTCCGAAAATCAGGCAACACTAGCACCAGTCGCTCTGTTATCTTTCGCTTCAATAGATTGAAGCTCCTTTCAGCCGCTGATGTCCAATGAAAAACTTTATGCCGCTTCTTCACGGTGTCCATCATTGCGGCGCTAATTCCACTGAAATTTTGAATAAATTTTCTATAGAAACTAGCCAGACCATGAAAGCTCCTTACCTCAAAAACATTCCTCAGCGTTGGCCAATTCCTGATCACTTCCACCTTCTCAGGATCCATCTTCAATTCATTTTCCGAGATTACAAAACCCAAATAGATGAGTTCTGTCTGCATGAAGGAACATTTCTTCAAATTGATCAGTAGTTTCTCCTGCTGTAGTCTTCTCATCACAATAGCTAAATGCTTCAAGTGCTCAGCCTTGGTCTTGCTGAAAATTAATATGTCGTCCAGATACACGACCATAAAATTTCCAATGAATTCCCGTAGGACTTCATTCATTAGCCTCATGAAAGTGATCGACGCATTTTTCAAGCCAAACGGCATGACCAACCATTCGTACAAACCCTCGTTTGTCTTGAATGTTGTCTTCCATTCATCTCCCTCTCTCATTCGGATCTGATGATATCCGCTCTTGAGATCTATCTTTGAAAAATAATTTCCCCCGCTTAGGCAATTCATCAAGTCATCCATTCTCGGCAGTGGAAATCTGTACCTGATGGTGATTTTATTAATCACTCTGGAGTCCGTACACATTCTCCAGCCTCCATCCTTCTTCAGACTTAGCACTGTCGGAACAACACATGGACTAAGACTTTCCCTCACTAGTCCTTTATCTAGCAGATCCTGTACCTGCCTTTTGACTTCCTCGTTCTCCTGAGGTGTCAACCTGTACGCTGCCTTATTTGGCAAACTTGCTCCGGGTATGAGGTCTATGTGATGGCTCACACTCCTCATCGGTGGTAACGAATGAGGTAGTTCATCCACGATGATGTCAGCGAAATCTCCCAGTAGTTCCTGAATCTCCTCTGGCAAGTCATCCACCCTTGTGCTTGTCAGGACAATTCTCGGTTTCCTGACAACAAAGAATTGTGGATCTTCGTTTTTCTCCATCTCTGTGAGAAGCTCCTTCCCACTCATGAGAAGTATTGTGCTGCTTACTTACGGCTTCACTTCTTTATCCTTTATCGGAAGCAATGTGTGTGTTTTTCCATCCTTCTCCAAAGTGTATGTGTTCATTCTCCCATCATGAACAACATTTCTATCATACTGCCATGGTCTACCCAACAATACATGACAGACATCCATGGGTATAACATCACACAGAATTTTATCTTTATATTCACCCATTTTAAATTCAACCAAGCATTGTTTCGTAACACTTACTTGGTTTCCTTTCTGCAGCCATGACACTTTGTATGGACTCGGGTGTTTGGTCATCTCTAGCTCCAGCTTTTCCACCATCTCGGTTGAAACAAGATTGTCGGTGCTTCCGCTGTCCACGATGACCTTGCATTTCCAGCCCTTGGTTTTGCACGTGGTCCTGAACATTGTGCATCTTTGAGCTGTGTCCTCCACCTCTTTCTCAGGTTTCAAGAGAACTTTGTGCACTATCAGTGACTTCCCACTTCCAGTGTCTTCATCCTCATCATCACGCCTCTGCGCCTCAATGATGTGAGCTTTTCCTCTGTCCATCTTCCTGTCTAGATAGTCAACGGATTTATGTCCGTCTTTTCCACATGTAAATCATGTGATAACTCCTCCACGGCCTCTTCCTCTACCTCGGGTACGAGGAAATGCATTGGCGTCAGCATAATATCCTCGCTGATCTGTATGCTGTCTCCTTGGCTCAGCATATTGCTGCCTCTGTTCAGTTTGTGGCTGCCTTTGCTGTGAGGTTCCACCTCTCTTAGCCTTACCCTGAGGTCTCTTCCACTCCTCCTTGGGCTTCTTAATTCTTTCTTGGGAAACTTCCTTGCCTCTGGGCTGGCTCCTGCCTCTCCCTCATTGTCCCTGCTTGCGGCTCAACTTCTCCTCAGCTTTCAGAGCCAATTGGTAAGAATCTTCCACTGTCCTGATGGTTAGCATGCTTAACTCATCCTGAATGTCATACCTCAACCCATTCATGTATCTCGCCACCTTCTCGTCATCACTCTCCCGGTGACCAACTCGAATGTTGAGCCTATAGAACTCCTCGGTGTACTCTTTCACCGTCATCGACTTCTGTCTCAGGTTCTGCATTCACCTAAACAGAGTGATCTGGTAATCTCTCGAGATGAATTTCGCTTTCATCTTAGCGATCATCCGGTCCCAGCTTTTGATTTTCTGTTTACCTTTGCAGTGCCTATCAGCCTGCAACTCACCCCACCATAAGGTTGCATGTCCTTTCAGCTTCGTAATAGCATGCCTCACCTTCTTGTCCTCTTCAATATCCTCATAATCGAAGTAGGTGTCGAGTGCTCGGATCCAATCCAGCAACTCTTCAGCATTTAGACTTCCCTCATAGACGGGAATGTCCATTTTTGTCTTAGAGCTCATTCTGGCAATGGCCTTAATCAACCTCTCTGTTGAGGCATCCTCTACTGAGACCTCTTCGGCATCATGTCCAGCTTCCTCTTCCACCTCGGAATCACTGAATTCTCCAGCGCCGACTCCGCGCTTTTGGGTGGTCTCCATCTCTTCGAGTCTCGCCCTGAGATCTCATATTTGGCGTTCCATCTCTGGATTTCCTACCGGTCTTCCTCTCCTTCGGGCATCCCTGTCTTCTCGATCAGGTGACTGCCTTTCTCTTCTCGGCGGCATGGTGTAATTCCTGTCCCTGCTTCAGAAAGCAAATACTCCAGGCTCTGATACCACTTGACAACAACCTGCCCTCGGTAGCAAGCCGCTCCCACCAGGACCTCTTGATTCACTCCCGAAGAGCTACTATTCTCCTCCAATCCCGTATCGGGACCTTTCGTCGCCCACAGGTTACTCTGCTGATCTCCCGCCAAGTTTCTCGGGAAATCGAGTTTCGCGATATCACGAAACTTGCTGTCACAGTTCACATGCAAAAAAAAAACCCCGAACCCCGATGGTCAACGGGGTCAACGTTTCCCCTCCGTCGGGGATTTCCCTATCGGGAAATCGCTATCTGCGATGTCAACCACCTGACTTCCAAAATGCCGAGCTCTGAGGTGCCGATCTCCTGATTCAATGCCACCTGGACTCCACTCGCTCCCTGGGTCCCATGCTACCACGTCACCTCCACGCTTCGTGTGATCAGGAATCGCGGGATCGCGCCTTCGCCGTTCACAATCCTTTGCACAATAAAACTCTGAACGCTGAACCCCGACTCTCTGGGATCTGATGCCACGTGTCCCTGCTCAGATCAATGGCTCCGAATAACTCGGGAAATCGTGATTCGCGATTTCAACAAGTCTGCACCTCACCTCGTCAAACGCCGAATGCTGATATGAGATGGAACTTGGGTTAACTTCCTCACATTTTCCCGCGATCTGACGGTCAATGGGATTTCGCGATTTTCTATGGCGATCCCTGGCCGTTGATTCTCCTTCTCGAGGATTTTTCTGCTCAAACGCCCCGTTTCAGTTCGAGATTTCACACGGGTCTGTTCCCACCGTAAAGGAAAGGAACTATCACTCCTGAGCTTTGTCGACTCTGACTCCTTCAGAGAACTTTGCGCACGCGTCCCGTGCTTGACCTCCAACAACTCTCAAGGTGTTGGACTCGTCCAAATTCTATGCACTCACCTGCAATAGAAATACTTCACACTCTCAAGCTCAGAATCACCACTGAGATTTCACCTCCAGCGTGCACTTCACCTGCACGACTCCCTCAACCTAAACCAACTTCTGGGTGAACGAGAATGAGAGCTTAACTGTTGAGCCTCATCAACGCACTCTATGCGGATGAATTCGACTGCACTCTATGCAGGAATCTCCTGGTTCAACCAGAGAAACAATTGAAACTCATTCTCTTCTCTCAAACTTTAGTTACAATCCTGAAGACTCATACACCGCATATCTAACAACAAATGTTCACAAAGAAGACAAGCATTCATAAGCACATAAGCATATACACAGAGAAAACAACACCAATCATGAAATTGAATCAAAAGCTCTTTCTATTAATCCAATCTGTACATGAGGGCTCTCCACAAGTTCTGTGCTCTGCTCTTGTTCCTGTATGAATGATGATTCTGGATGGATACAATAATACAAAGGAGGGTGCCTATATTCCGTTTACCCTCTCGAAAACTGAAACTATCAATTCTACAATAAATTCCTATCTAACAACATTAAAACTAATAAATGCCTTCCTATCTACAATACAATACAAGTGCGCTTCTTATGAATTCTTTCATTCAAAGGGCGACGCAACAACTTTCAAGTATCACAAAAATATATGTGCTGGCGCTGTCCAGCTGTTCTCTTTCTCCTCCACGCGCTGGCTCGCTTGATGAGGTGTGGATGCTCCTGCATCAAACAACATGGAAGACAAGAGGCTACCTAAAATTGCTTCAAAATCAAGTAATAACCACCATCGACTCAAGCGAGGATGGAATAAAGACGCTCGGTCTTGGCTAAGCTATTGGGGAATCATGGAATAAACCATTTTGCAGAATAAAGATACTATTAAAAAAACGTCAAATCAAAATTTAAGGAGAAAATGTGGTGTGATAAAGAGTTAGAGGAAAAAAGAAAAATAATGTATTATAAAGATGTAATCAACCCTAATATAGAAGATCAAAATTATCTATCTGTTTTTCCAAGTGTAAAGAAAAAAAAAAGCATTGCTAAGATAAGAACAAATTCTCACGAGCTCCATAGTGAAACTGGGCATTGGTCAATTCCTAAAACACCATGGGATGAAAGAGTGTGTCACCTTTTTGACACTAAGAAGGTTGAATATGAAAAGCACTTTCTCTTAGATTGTCCTAACCTCTTAACTCAACAAAAGGATGGTGATCTTGGAAAGCTTCTCTTAATGCTTTTCGAGCACAGAAACAAAATTCTAAAGAATCACATGTAATCACTTACCCTCTTAAGGTTTGATAAACCAATTCGGTCTTAGTGGACGTTAATCATCATCATCGAATAACTCTTTACAGTTAAACTATTTATAAAATAATTTATAAAATTAAATAATTAATAAATACATTAACAAAAAAGTTTACAAGATTAAATAATTAATAAAACATATTTTCAGAAAATTGCAATAGATAAAATAAACTTTTCACATCCCTAGCTTATTTTAACTTATTTTATATGTCAAATTTTGGATTATTAGAAATTAAAATACTTTATTCATATGATTAAAAAGAGTTATTAATAGTTTATTATATAAAAAAAAGTTATTAATAGTTTATTATATAGTGTTTTTTCCTTTAACTCATAGATTCAAAGCTTGCTATTATTGTTGCACAATATCTTGGGCCATTAAAAATTATTCATATGGGTGGATTAAAAATTAATCATATTGTTTGGAATAAGATATGTTATTTTTTTTTAAAATAAAATTTATAATAAATAACAATTATGAAAATATAAATCAATAAAAATTATTTTCTCACTAAAATAAATTAAAATAGATAGTTGTCTTCATACAATGAAAAACCTAAAATTTAAAAATAATTAGAAGGTTTAAAGTAAATAGAAAATAAATACTAATTTTATACATAGATTTGTTAAGTATCAAAAGAGATTAAAGTGCACAAAGATAGTTCTTTTTTCATTGCAATAGGAACTCAACTAGTTGTAATGGATAATAAGAGTCCATTCCTATTTTAATTTATTTTCTCAATAATTCATGAGGATTTTCCCTCCAACATCAACACACTTCCTTAGTTAGACCAAAAGTCACCAAGGAAAAGTAGGGTTTGAAAATCGACATGAGTGGCAGTCCATAGAGAAGTTCTCATTTCTAGGTATATTTGATTTTAAATGTCATTTTTATAATTTTTAAAATTGACATGAGTGACACTTCATAGAGAAGTTTTCATTTCTAGGTATATTTGATTTTAAATGTCATTTTTATAATTTTTAAATTTTAGAAATTGACATTTATTTTAAGAAAATTTTGTTATTGTTTAACTGTAGTTTTTATTCCATCTCGATGGATTAAAATCCTAATGAAAAACCAAACCCTAACTCCTGACAAGACCCACACAATGGAATTAATCAATGTCTAAATGGACATGAGTGGATGCAAGGTAATGATCCTCTCTCATGATGCATTCAATGCAAACATGGAAAAACAAAAAAATGTTAACTTAGAGGGATTATTCAAGGTACCTTCACAATGAATTTGAATATGGTGTAAAAGTATGAAATGTAGGAAATTGAATTAGTTTTTAGAATATATAATTTTTATTTATAGAATTTGTGAATTTCAAATAATTATGTGAAACATGATTTTTTATAAAAGTGGTATGTTATTTTTGAAGCAAAATATAATGTATTGAGTAACTTAATGATGTATTATCCTTGAAAAAATACATAATTGTAGAGAACCCATTGTTTTAATGTAGG
>ML776890.1:2301206-2312481 GCA_009831015.1 Picea engelmannii | reverse complement strand
TTTTTTTTTTTTTTTTTAAATTATGAAAGTCATTATATCCTTGAAATTACAAATCCTTGCGTTAGTGAAGGTTACGAGGGTATTAACATTATCAAGCATTTTTTTTAGATTGTAGATCTCAATTTCTTCTAGTGTGGCATATAAATGTTGGAACATAAAGCATTGATGGTTCATTACACTTCTTCTGGATTCATTCGGTAGGGCGGTCGACCTACATTGTACACAGTTGGTCGAGCGATATACAAGAACTTTACATTAGTCAAACGAGTAGTCAACATGCCCATCGGGTGAACAATTGACCAACAATCAAAGATAGTTGTGTGGTGGATCAACCAACACATCATTTAACTACAAGTTGGATGGATAGTCGATTGGCTTGAGAATCCTTATAGAGATGATTAGGCGACGCAGATTTGGCAGAGTCAACTCTAACAACCAACAATTATATGTGGACAAGATCTTCATGATTACAAGGAAATTGGTTAAATATTTAGGCTATAAATAGTAGACAGCATGGTTCATTATCAACAAGCGATCAAAGTGATATCATATATTGAAGATATGAAGGTCTAATATGCATTGTAATGTTCTAATCATATTGTTCTTTTCTTAAATGTTGTAATGTTGTCTTTAGACACCACCTTTTTCTTTAAAATTTTATTTCCTCTTCAATTATCTGCAATACTATCTTTTCTATTTCATGTTAGGTTCCACCCTATTCCTCAGCAGGGTACCCAAGTCGATGGTTTAAAACCTCACTTGTTATCTACACACCTTATTGAGTCAGATATGTTGTGTGATTGAATATAGGATGGTGGTTTTTTTATTGGAACTTACTGAAACATACTTTTTTTTTGTGTAGATATCGAAGATGGATTCGAAGATTGATCCTGTTATTATGAAGATATCAAATTACATAGTATGGGAACCAGAAATGGAAACATTATTGAAGAGTAAAAGAATGTGAAAATATCGGAAGATTGTGATTCCAAATCCAACAAACAATTAGGAAAAGTTTGTTGTTGATGGAAAGAAGGATGAGGCTATGGGGGTCATGAGGACCTATATATCGTGGTAGATTGAGTTTCACATCAGTACAATCAAATTCCCTCATCATATCTGGAAGAAGTTGAAGTCGTTGTTCAACATAGTCGACGAGAGCCACATCATGAACATGGAGAAAGAGTCGATCTCTCTCGATACTCATTTTTTTTAATAGAATATAGGACTATTTGGCGCATGTCAAAGAATTCCAATTGAAATTGGGCGAATGTGGAAAGAATTATCAGAAGAAAGTTGGACAAATCATCAAGCTAGTCCTAATGAATTTGAGAACACCATTTGATGTACTTGTGTCCACTTTCTACACCAACTAGAAAGCATGCAAGGAAGATGGTAAGGAATACACCTTTAAATATTTTTGTGTTCTTTTTATTATTGATCAATATATATTACTTGAAGAAGGAAACCTTGGTGGTAAATATCAAGACCACTTGCTTAAGGGAAAAGGAAAGTCAAATTACAGGGAAAGAGTACGGTTTGATACCTCTACATAGAAACATGGAGGCCTCAACCAAAAACCTAAGGGGAAAACAGATGCACCCGAACGAAGTCAAAAGAAGAAGACATGTCATAACTGTGGAAATACTAGACACATGGAGAAGGTTTTCTATAAGAAGAGAGAAAATTTATAGGAGAATATTAAATTCCTTGAAGGAGATGTATCCTATGTACGATGACTTGCTGATAATTTCACCTTCCAAGTCAATACTTCTCAAGCCTTTCTATCTCATTCTATGTAGAACAAATGTGTAGTCTACTAAGGGTGCACACATCATATGGCTAAATATGCCTCCTTGTTCGCATCCTTGAATGACGCCAAGTAGAGGAAGATTTATGCCGTTGATGTTTTTTATCTCGATATTGTTGGTCAAGGTGATGTTACCTATTGACATGGGAGGATTTTTGATGTTTATCATGTGCCAAATCTCAATGCCAATTTGTTTTCTATTTGTCAGTTAAAACATATAGGGAATTTTGTGTAATTTTGGCTAGACCGATTCTAGGTTCGTGATTTGAAGAAAGGTCACTTGATTGTTGTCAGAGGGGTTCTCGACCCAAATGACATTATAAATAAATTTGATGACATGACTTGACCCGAAAATGAACCGAATACTCTTGTTTCTCACACTTATAGATGAAGTTTAACTTGGCATAAATGAATCAGACACTTAAATAAATCTGTAGGCACTTGCACCTCAGAACATGGTTGTTGTTCTACCTAAAGTGTTCCCCCATGAAGGAGTTTGTAAAGGTTGTGTTCTTGGAAATCATCATCGAGCATTGTTTGACTCTAGAAAAGTGTGGTGAGAAAAAGAGCTACTGGATCTAGTTCAGAGTAGTCTACTGCATCAATCTACCTTCCCTCATAGGCACAAGGTATATTTTGACTTTCATTGATGATGTCTCTCGTTTCGCATGGGTTTATTTTTTGAAGAATAAGAATCTTGTCTTTGATCATTTCAAAGAGTTTAGAGACTTTGATATTCCAATGCTTTGGTGTTTTTGTTGGTCAAATATAGACGAATGCTAAGTATTAACCTTCAAATGTTAGGAAGGATGTGTGCAATCTTGAAATCACACAAAACTAGAAAGAGGTATCTCAAGAGCCGATGCAGGGTGCCCAAGGATTGGACTATCCTTGTAGTTGGAGAAAAGTGATGGGTGGAATGTAGGTAGTGGTTGTGAATGAAACAATGGTGATATAGATGACCCAAAAATGGATGATGCCATCTGTATACATACTAATAATATTGTTATTAGTACCAAATATATATATATATATATATATATATATATAACAAATTTGAGATTTAAACAATATTTAACTCAACAAATGATACCTATGAAGGTGGTGACTTGTCCCTACCAGTGGACATGGCTCATCACCATATGGTACCACAACCTATATAAACACATGAAAATTATATTTGTGGGTGCCAAAAAATAATGAAATCACTATGGTGAATTTATCAAATGTGACACATACCTGTGTATGCAGTACCCCAAATAAACAAGTTGCCTCTACTACTGCATCAGTCGTGGAGACCGACACTTATGCATCTACCAATGCAAAGGGTTTGCTATAGGGGCATAGTAATTGCAAAACATCATATAATAAGATATGGAAATAAATACACAAAATACACACACACACACACACACACACACACACACACATATACGATCATGAAGAATAGAGAGATGGTTAAGATACTAACCTCCTCCATGAAACTCTGATGTCCATTGGCCTCCATCAGCCCATAACAAGTCTAATCACAACTCAATCATCTACAAGGCTCACTTGAATGACTACTATGTCCATGTGCCCTCTCCTAGATTCACTCTTTTGTAGGGGCTGAAGGTATGACCCCTCTACCAATGTCACAAGAAGACACCTATTGTTGAGATAATGCAACAAAACTTGCTTGTTGCACTAGGATCCGAGTCAACATTGATAAAGATAATTGTGTTTGTTGGATACTTTCTGTAATGGGAGAATGTTGAGCAAGGGGGTTAGGCCTTCACCTAGGAGGACAAGGATATAGAACAGAGTCATGCCTAGCATGCTCTCTGTCCTGTGTGGAACCTAGACCCACCCGCTAGAATTCACCAAGGTCAAAGTAATTTACATGGTGACTGAAAAATAAAATTTTCCCATAATTTCCATAGGAAATATAGAGACACCTCCCTATTATTGCAGGGAGGTTTTTTGAGCACCATGAACCATCTATCCATCTAGTTATCCTTAAATTTCTAGTGGATACACGAATCCATAAAAATATGTCTCTTGTCAACTAGTGTTTGTAGTTTGGTTCTAGGATCAATAAATAGTGACATCAAATCTTGTTTCGTACTATTCAAGTCTCAGACATAGTTTTTATTGATGTCAGTCTTGTAATAGTCAAACATCCTACCCTGTATTTAGAAATACTGGTTAATTTCCCTTAGGAACTTGTAATGGAAAATACAATGGAATACAATGAAGTGACTAATGAAAATCGACTAGGCTCTCTTGTACCCCTTAAGTCACAAACAATTGATCTCAAAGAGTTTAACCCTTCATCAATTTCTATGTTTATGTTTGGTGGTTTTGGTGGGTTGGGGTTTTTTGTTCCTTTGTGTGGTTGTATGGGGTTTTGATTGCATCCAAGTTCCATCTTAATTATCATGCTGCAATTTAATAAGGGAGTTCATATAAATTAGGTTGATTTTTTTAATTAAATTAAAAAATTATAATTTTTTTTGAATAGATAGTTTAATTAAAAAAAAATGATCCCAAATACTTAAACTATATTTACTCCGAGATGGTGTTAGGATCTTTTTGATGCTTGGTGAGAAAAATCCCTCTTTTAATTTTTCTCAATAAATCCCAAAACACAAGGCATAGTGGTCAAAGTGGCCACAAACCACACTTGCTGGCCATTTTATTGGTCGCGACAAGAATGTGCACACGTTCTTGGGAATGTTCCTATGTGGCATGATGATTCAACATTTGGTGTATTTCGATCATTTCATAGAAATAACATGTGCATTTTCCTAGAAACACGCATGCGTTCTTGTGTGAGAAGGCTCATGCTCACCCTCTTGCCACTTTATTATCCATCAACTTCTTGTACTCAACCACAAATACTTATAAAACACCAATTAAAAGGAAAATTATGTAATATATAAATAGAAAGCAAGATCATATTTTACATCTATCTAAGCTTCATCCTAAGAAGTTGTGGAGGAAAATTTGAATTCTTAAAACTAAAAAAAATAATATGATTTCCTTGAAGGACTGGAATTCCTACCTTAAAATTATTTATGAATTCCATAATTCCATGGACACCATTCCAAAATTTCCTAAAGATGATGAATTTCTATGGAAGATTTGGAGTTCGTGGTTAAGTGGATCGCAAATGGGAAAGCTTATGACATTGAAGGATACCAAGCTAAAATTTTTTAAAATTGGAGGGCCTATCCTCATCCCTCATATACACAAGATATTCAATATAGTTGTCAAGCAAGGCTTCCCTAAACCCTGTACACAAAGCCTCATTGTACCCATTTTTAAAATTTGGGATAAAAAAATTCCCTCTAATTATGGGACCATTATAATTAGCCCCATTTTAGCTATTTTTTTTGGAATTATTTTGGAAAAAAAGAATAGCCTATGGGTAGAAAGCCATGGAAAAAGAGATAAATTCCCAGTCATATTTAGGAGATATCATTCAAATATAGAACACCTTGTTACAATTAGGATCATTGATGAGGAGTGTCGCAATAATAAAAACAATATCATGTGTTGTTTCATTGACTTTAGAAGTGGCTTTTGAGTTGAGGGATGCTACAATAAGGTTGTATGAGAATTGTTTTACCAAGTTTATGAACATCGAGGGATAGTCATAAGAAATTAATTACAATATTGGAGTCTAGAAAAGTTGTCCCTTTTCTCCTACCCTTTTTGGCTTATATATTGACAAGTTAGAAGTGGTTTGGAAGAAGTAGGTTAAGCCAACCAAATTTTCACTCGTATAGTCATCGATCTTCTTCTTTACACTTACGATTTTATTCTTATGGTGAGGAGTCCCTACGATCTTGGAAAGAAACTAAGAATCCTCATGGATTTTTGGTCCAGTATGGGCATGACTATTAATGCTAACAAAATGAAAGTCATAATAATTAAATCCAATAATATCACCTACAATACTTTCATATATGAAAACAACAACTTGGAGGAAGTGCCTTCGTACAAATATATTAAAATCAATATTCATCACAAGCTCAACTAGAATTATAACATTGAGAAAATGATAAATTGACGGTGGAAAATTATTATGGGCTTGAAAACAATTGTAAGTTAGTGGATCTTTCGATATTGGATAAGAAACAAATCCTCTTTGAGACTCTCTTTGTTCCTATTGTTTTATAAAGATTAAATTTTGGGGATGTGGTATCTCTAGAGAGTTGTGGAGAAAAATAGAGAAGATCCAAAATAATTTTATAATCTATAATCTAAAAATTAAAGGAAATACATCCTATCCTATCCTCATAAAAGAAAACATTTTCCCCATTGAGAGAACAACTACAATCACGTATATACTGTATGAGAACAAGTTAAACAACATGGAAGACAAGAATCTTCCTTTTCTTCAAACTCCAGCCAAAACCACCTTTGACTCAAGAAGGCATTGCATAAGGATGCATGTTCTTGGATAAACTATTATGGAATAAAGGAAGAGATCATTTTGTAGAATAAGGATAATATTAAAAATAATATTACATTAAAATTTAAGGATAAAATGTGGTGTGATAAAGAGTTAGATAGAAAAATTAAATTAAGATATTATAAGTAGGTAATCAAACATACTCTAGAAGATCAAAGATATTTTTCTATTTTGAGGAGTTTAAAGAAGAAAATAAACATTGCTAAAATAAGAACAAATTCTCATGAGCTCCATAGTGAAATTGGGCGTTGGTGAGTTCCCAAAACACTGTGGAGTTTGTCACGTTTGTGACACTAAAAGGGTTGAAGATGAGAAACACTTTCTCTTAGAATGCCCATTTTATACCCAAATTGGATTTGAATTTTAAAATATTTTTCACACTACCAACCTTCCTAACCTTTTAACTCACCAAAACTGTGGTGATATTGGAATGCTTCTCTTAATGTTTTTTGAGTACATTAATAAAATTCTAAAGAATTCCAACTAATCGTTTACCTACTTAAGGGCCGATAGACCAATTCAGTTACAATGGACATTAATCATCATCATCTTCATCATAATTTAGTAGAAAGGAAAATGACAATGTCAATTGAAATAATAAAATTAAATTTCATAACATAAAATTTGTATACTAATAAATTTAATGAAATGAAAAAAATATATAGTTTTTTGTTTGATTCTTTGTCCATGATCTGTGGGACTAGCCTATGGTCTAAGAAACTGCAACCCAGGGGTCTTTAAGCCATCAAAATCACCTGAATATCGCACTCAACATGTGACACACCAACCCTTATCATGGTTGGATTTTATGGGTCTCCTCCCACCTACAAAAAAAGTTTCAAACTAGTGTAACCTTACAGAATGAGGCCCTTCAAAACTAATCATGCTAGGGAGATTTGACAAATAAAAAAAAATAGTATTAAACATATTATTATATGAATTATAAAAAATGGAAAAAAAAAATAAAATACTAAATTGAAAAATTAAAAAACTAAATTTTATAAATTGAGATTCTTTTATAGATTTAATTAAATATATATTATTTAATAATGAAAAAATGGAAAAAAAAACCAATTAAAAAAAAACTTTACAAAATAAAATAAAATATTCTCAATTATTATGAATTAAAATTCTTACAATTATTTATAGTTTCTAAGAAAATTAAGATTTATTTTATTAAAGAGATATAAAGAGGAAAAGTATGAGTGGAAAAATAAAAGTTAGTTCATACATTATATATATATATATATATATATATATATATATATATTCTTAAAAAGGAAACTAAGCTACATAAAAAGTTTTAGAATAGCAATCAAAAGGAAACAAAGCCATAAAAAACTTTAAAATACCAACCGATGTGTATCGCAAATTCCATGTTGATAATTAATCAATTGAGAGGGGTTCAAAACCTCATATAATTTAAAAAATGAGATCCCAAGAACAGTAAAACTAACATCCATATAACCAAGATAAGAATAAATACAAATAGTGACAACATATGATGGCCATAAAAAGAACAAGATGGACTTACTAGTTTTGGCCTTAAGGGCTTGAATGCACAAGAGATTGCATGTTAGGAACAACCTTCCTTCAATTTCTTTTTGAGCATATTCATCTACAATGATTAGATTTGAGCAGGTTCCTTTAGAGTTTGTCTATAATGACTAGATTTAGGTAGGTAACTTTAGAGTTTCTGGCACAATCCTTTTCATCATTTTTTTCATCTGCCACCTCAATTTTGATGCCAAAGACTAATATGTAGGCCACCTTAAACTTGGCCTCAAATAACATGAACCTCTCCAATAGTTCTTTGTGTCTAGATGCATTCATGTGCGAAACTTGTTGAGCTCCATACTCCCAGAGAACTTAGGCAATGCGGGTCTTAGTGAGCTAGTAGTGCTTAGTTTATTTTAAGACCTTGGTGTCTCTGTTTCATGAGAACCAAGAGATAAATAACCAACCCTTAATGTCCCTCTTAATTTTCTCATTTACACCCATTTCGGTTCTCCCCCACCTTCAACTTAGTCAAGAACATGGTGTGGAAGGCTTTCTCAACTCTCTTGGACATCCTTTTAGCTCTGGTCATCGGAGGTGTTGATGCCACACCCAGAACGAGTAATTATTCTATGCCTCCTCCTCTGACCCCTTGAGCTAGATTCAAGAGCCTCCACATCAAAGTAATCTTCTATATTGATAAAGGATCTGCGACCAAGTGTCTGTGGGACCAATGCACTGTAAACATGGAGAATAGAAGACCACTAGATACTATCACTAAGATTAGGAAGTTGACACCAAAAGGATCCATGTTTGGACCTTGGTGCCTTGGGAATAACTGCCAACATAGACACCAAGAGAACCAGGAGACCAACCAAATTGTGAAGCTAGGATGAACATGACTCCTAGAATTTCCTCCATGAATTTTTAGAGCCCCATAACCTATTATGTTTTGGTTACCTAGTGTGGTTATGTTGAGGGAAACTGTCTTAGATGAAAACCACCAAAGACACAAAAAAAATTCCCACCGACAAGATTTCCATCCCTCAAAGTCGATAGCGCCACAGACAACTTCCAATACAAAGGCCACTGAAATTCCCCACACCAACCAGAGAACCAGACCCAAGGACCCTATTGAAACTGGGAAATGTGAAAGGCTGACATGATTAGGCAGACTAGTGCCTCCATCCCTGCTAAAACCCAAGCCCCCTCCTTCTGCCATGCTTTCCTACACTCCTATCACTTCAATCTCAACAATGGATCTAGTTCGGATCGGATGAGCCACGACCATATTCCAAGCCCTATTGTCCTCACTTTTCTTGTCTTATTTCCTTTGCACTAGGCATGATGATATCTAGCCACCTTCACTTTTGCGCTCTTATTTATTTTTCACTAGGCTCGATGATATCTAGTTGCCTCCCCGTACGAGCCCTATCAAATTTCCCATCTACATGGAGAACCACTTTTCTCTCATTTGTCACCCCATCCGGGTTTATAAAATATATTACTATAAATTGAGAGAAAAAAAATATAAATTTAATTTTATAAAATAAGTTTTTTATCTTTTTATTAAAAACAAAAAATAAGGGGTCATCAATATGACCTCCTTAGAGTGACCTAGTCACTCTTGAAGTGTGGGACCTTCACCAAGGTGACAATGGGTGTAGGATTCTCAAGTTGTAGCATTTGTTTTTGTGGTTGGGTCAGGCTTTTCCCAATCTACAACTTGTGCTATAACTCCAACAATATCATGTCACTATCAGTTATGGAATCTCTTGGACTGGCATGCACAAAATACTATGAGACTGGAGAAAGTATATACACTATTGATTCAAGAAAATTCCAATCCTATGGAGAAATAAAATATTTTTGTGCATGGATACATGCATCCCCTCATATTACAATAGTTTTTACTATCATAGTTTTGTATTTTCCTTCATCATATGGGGTTGTATTAGGAATTTATTGATGTTCATTAGTTGGAGGATATATTATGAATTATGGAAGTTGCATGATGTTACCTAACATAGATGGAACAATGGTCAAAGTTCCTCGAGAAGTAGAAATACCATATCATTCTAGAATAAAGCGAATGCAGTAATGCATAGTTATATTGATGTAGGAATTAGAAATCGTGTCATTCTCATTCTAGGACAAGTAAACCCTCATAAGCAAGATGAAGAAAATTATTTCCAAGGGTTTTGAAAGATGTCATTTGATGGTGCCTGTTCTAAGTCTAGAAATGGAGTGGGAATCATTTTTAAAAGTCCCCAGTTTGGTATATATCCATGTACCAAACTGTATGACAACCTGTCCTTGTCAGGGCATTGTTGGTTTTAGCATGCAAGAAGGGATCTCCATTTTTGCGGCACTGCCTAAGCTGCATGACGACCAGATTGTGACCTGCTCTCACCTACTCACACGCGGCTCGCAGATTTTAATTGCCGGGATTGTAATCTTCGACAGGAGGATTCAAAATGTGAGGACACTTTTACATGAGGTTTTTTTGTGGGAGTTTCAGAGTGTGGAGGACGAAAACTCCTCGTGGATGGAGATTGCAAGGATGCCCCCTAATATTTTAATGGATTTTCAAAGTCTTCGATATAATTCTCGTGGGGAGAAGTTTGAGTGCGTAGGAGTGGGGGATTTTTTGTTCTTCAGACCGTACCGAACAAAACATATGGTGTTGGCTTCCTAAGTGTCCTTCCACTACGCTTTTTTATTAGATCATGGCCTTTGAATGGAGACCTCATATGACTGTCACTTGAAGAAGCCTCACCCTCAACCCAAAAAGTAGAGAACGGGGCCTCAACACTTACCCATTCATCTATGAGGATGTGGGCTCCGAGGAAATATATGAGATTGTTGTTTTAAGTTTTATGTAATGGCGTCATGTTTGCCAAAAAAATATATATATTTACATAAACTATGTACATGAAAGTTTAAAAGATTAAATAACTAGCACAACTGCTAACTCCAGCTGGTGAACGCCTAAAGGGTTACTGCTGGTAAGATGAAATGAAGAATATGAAGAATATGAAACCACTTAAGAATATGAAACAATTGATAGTAATTATGTGGCTGCCATAAGTAAAAGTGGCACAAATGTAAATCTAATACTGTAAAATGATAAAAAGTTAATAGTGGAGTAAATTTGTAATTTCAATTAAGTTTGTGAATCAGTTGAACGTAGCAATTAGATGGTCACAAAGTAATTTATTAATCATATTAAGTAAATGTTAAAAAGTAACTAGGTTAACAGAAGCTTTTAAAAATGCTAGAAAGTTATGAACATGAGATCTTGTTTATTGATTTGGAAGGACAACTAAGAATATGTTAGCATCTTCAATTGATAACCATACCATTGAAATTTATGGTTAAAAGATCATTAAATGTGCCCATTGTCAATAGGTGTATGCCTTTTATAAAATAATAAAGAGTGGTTTGTTATTTTTCAAGTAAAATATAATGTATTGAGTAACTTAATGATGGATTTTCCTTGAAAA
>ML776890.1:2249902-2288861 GCA_009831015.1 Picea engelmannii | reverse complement strand
TCACCTTCATCAAGAGTCCAAGTAGGATTTTCTAGAGGCTTATTTGGTGTAGAAGTTCCCTTTTTGGGTGGCATGTTGGCCAAGTATCACTTTTGAACCTTGATTTTGAGGTGGTTCTGCTAGACAATCTTTCTTCTGTTGTAACTCCCAATTTTCGGCCCTTATGGGTATGAAACTTTATTTTATGTAGTTCTATGATATTTCTTCTCTACAATTCCAAAGGTTTGATAAAACTTGGATGTGCCAAGTGGAATTTACTATAACTTCCCCAAAACTTGTTGATTTTTAGCCTTTCCAGAAGATCTCACTTGTATAGCATGCCCCACACAAAATAATTGATATAAAATTTTGAAACTTGTACCAGAAATAATACATACTGTCCAAGATCTAATGAAACCAGTCCCACTCAATTTGGATACTCTAGGAAGAAGTTATGATTGTTTTACCTGGAACACCTTCTTTAGACTAGTCAGATACCCTATGTTCCACAGGGTGTATCTACAAATTTAAGATGAAACAGAAGATGAAAGTTTTACCACAGACACCTTCCTAATTTTTGTGAATATCCTCCAAATTTCAAGGTCTAAAACGTTACAGAAACGTTTTTATAGCGAAAATTCTGCAATGACTCAGTTCAGGATGATTCCAGAACCCTATCTTGTATAGGTTGTATATCCGAAAGTATAAGGCCTCAGGAGATGAAATTTTAACCCAACGTACCTTGATCCTACTAATAAATATCCTCCAAGTCATTCCTTCTAAAACATTGTATAAAAAATGTTATAGCGAAAATGCCAAGGTGTCTTAGATGTAGCAGTGAAACCCCAAGACCTTGAGCTCTGATACCATATGTTAAGAACCAAATATCAATATAGCATAGAAAATCATTAGAAAAAGTACTCAACACCTTGAAAAAGATATAATTTTAGATAATAAGCCTCTTCGAGGGGGCAACCTCCTTCTACCCCACTTAAATGTTCAAGTACAAGATGATTCCAAATGAAAATGTCTCCTTGGTATATATAGGAGACTAGGAGGTATAATTACAACTAATGGAATAAAGTCGACATAAATAAAATAACATTACTAATGTAATATGCCCCAATTAAGGGGTAATGAGCCAATATTAGGGATTAACACCCTATATTGGAGATATGAAGGTCTAGTATGCATTGTAATGTTCTAATCATAGTGTTCTTTGCTTAAATGTTGTAATGGTGTTTTTATACACCGATTTTTTCTTTTAAATTTTATTTCCTTTTTTATTATCTCCAATATTGTCTTTTCTATTTCATGTTAGGTTCCACCCTATTCCTTAGTAGAGTATCAGAGCTAATGGTTTGAAACCTCACCTATTATCTGCAAACCTTGTTGAGTCAGATATGTTGTGTGATTGAATCTGGCATGGTATTTTGTTGATTGGAACTTATTGAAACATAACAATTTCTCTCTAGATATCGAAGATGGATTCGAATATTGATCTTGTTATTATGAAGATATCAAATTACATAGTATGGGAACTAGACATGGAAAACTTGTTGAAAAGTAAAATACTATGGAAATATAGGAATATTGTGATTCCAAATCCAACAAACAATTAGGAAAAGTTTGTTTTTGATGGAAAGAAGGATGAGGCTATGGGGTTCATGAGGACCTATATATCGTGGGAGATTGAGTTTCACATTAGTGAAATAAAATTCTCTCATTAGGTCTGAAAGAAGTTGAATTTGTTGTTCAACATAGTCGACGAGAGCCACATCATGAACATGGAGAAAGAGTCAATCTCTCTCGATCCTCATTCTTTTCACAGAATAGAGGACTATTTGGCGCATGTCAAAGAAATCCAATTGACATTGGGCGAATGTGGAAAGAATTATTAGAAGAAAGTTGGACAAGTCATCAAGCTATTCCTAATGAATTTGAGAACAACATTTGATGTGATTGTGTCAACTTTCTGCACCAACTAAAAAACATACAAGGAATATGGTAAGGACTACACCTTTAAATATTTTTGTGGTATTTTGATTATTGATCAACATATACTACTTGAATAAGTCAAGCTTGGTGGTAAACATCAATCCCACTTGCTTAAGGGAAAAGGCAAGTCAAATTACAGGGAAAGAGTATGGTTTGATACCTCTACACAGAAATGTGGAGGCCTCAACCAAAAACCTGAGGGGAAAATAGATGCACCCCAACAAAGTTAAAGTAAGAAGACATGCCATAACTATGGAAATACTAGACATGTGGAGAAGGTCTGTTATAAGAAGATAGAAAATTTATAGGAGAAGATTAAATGCTTTGAAGGAGATGTATCCTATGTACAACAACTTGCTGATAATTTCACTTTCAAAGTTGGGACTTCTCAAGCCTTGCTATCTCATTCTGCATAGAACGAATATGTAGTTGAATAAGGGTTACCACATCATATGGCTAAAGATGCCTCCTTGTTCACATACTTGAATGACGCCAAGTAGAGGAAGATTTATTTTACTAATGTTTTCTCTCTCGATATTGTTGGTCAAGGTGATGTTACCTATCGACATGGGAGGATTGTCGATGTTTATCATGTGCCAAAACTTAGTGCCAATATGTTGTCTATTCCTCAGTTAACACAGATAGGGAATATTGTGTAATTTTGTCTAGATCAATTCTAGTTTCATGATTTGAAGAAAGGTCAGTCGATTGTTCTCGGAGGGGTTCTCGACCCAAATGACATTCTATATAAATTCAGTGACATAAAGTGACCTGACAATGAACTGACTACTCTTATTTTTGGACACACCAACCACACTTAGAGGGGGGGTGAATGAGTGTGGGGATTTTTTTCAAAACCTTCCCTCTTACACAAAACTCATTAGTTAGCAATTACTATTAACACATTACTTGTTACTATCATTTACAATGAGTTAAGTGTGAGCATATATCAACAACATATATCAGAAATATATCATCAATAAACCATCACCACAAGGAACACAAAGAACACAAGATGTATGTACAATTTTCTTTTTATTACGGACTTCAATCCTTGGGTTATCAACAACAACTGATTAGAATACAACTCTACAAGAGAACCAGCTCTATAATGAAAGACTCATCTTACACACTCAACACCAACTGAGATTAGGCAACAATACTCAATAGATATTAATCTTTCACAGCTATGCGACCTGTCAGTAGTGAAACATGCATATGTACGTGCCCTACAAGTAGTACAACCCGTGCATGTACGTGACCAATATATACTGCAACATGTGTATCAGTTCTGAGCTCTTAGGGTTTTCTCTTCAAGTTGAACTCAGACCCTCTGCAACCTTCAATCTTATTCTCTTTTGTCATTCACTATCCCATCTGATCCATAACAAATAACATCACATCCAAAATCTCCAACAACTTACTCACGCTCCTCAACCAATGCATTATGAATGCTACTCAATCATGTATAAGAAATCAACATACTATAGCAATCATATTAGAACTGAATCATAAGAGTGTTTCTCACTCTATCAACCAACACAAACCACATCAAAAACTCCATACCAAGAATTCCTTAAGCATTCATACCACAACAAGCAATAGTATCCATCAAGACAACAATACAACCATACCAGAGTTTCTATGGAAGATTAGAGCCCATAGAATGCAGATCTGGAACCTGCTTCAGTCCTCAAGAATCTGGGACCAACTCACACACAAGTCTTCATGTCTTCATCAAATGTACATGCCCTATCCTCATTCATCCCACGTATGTACGTGACCTGGCTCACTGTAGCCCGTGTATACCTCAGAAACTAGGGTTTTTGAACTTTCGATATTTTTTCCATCATGATCACAGACTTGACGAAACTTCATTGCATCCATGAGATCCTCCCGATCTCCTCTCTCTCATAATATATATTCAACACATGCTCAAGATATGTGTACAAAATATGTCTTTCACAAGAGACCCTTGCCTCTTATTTATACTCTTCATCTTCTAGGTCACTTAACCTTTTTCCTCATTTTAGGGTTAACCACTTTCCATAAATAGAAAGTTCTCTATTACTTTATCATATAAATATTCATCCTCAATTTTTTCACCTCACTTTAATATTTAAATAATTCTTCTTGATTTTGTCACTTCACTTTATTATTTAAATAGTCTTCTTTGATTTTGTCACTTCTCTTTATTATTTAAATAATCCTCCTTGACTTTGTCACTTCACTTTATCATTTGAATAATAATTTCTTCTTTTCAAGAAATTTGACTTCTTTGACCTTTTGGGGCTTCAAGCCTACATATGAGGGTCCTTCATCTTCATAGGGCCATTGTTATCACTGAAATTTCATTCGCAAATGGTTACAAGAATCCAACATCTTCAAACAACTATGAGTCCACCCATGGACCAAAGTTACCAAAAAAAGCATTTCCAAAAGGTCCAAAACTATACAACCAGTTATAAAATCAAGATGCACTATGACTACAAAGGGTGCGCATGCACATGCACCATCTAGAAATGCAGAAAAAGAGCACATGCACATGATGCATGACTGTGGATGCTAAAAGCCGCACACACCTGAGAACGATGCATTTATGAGGTTGGTTGGCCTCCCACCCACTTCTGGTTCAGCTTCCAGGTCGATTTGACATCCAAATCTTGGTTGGATCTGGCTAGGTGGCTGGTCAAAGACCTAAAGGTGCCATAAATATCCCCTTTTCACACTAAAAGATGGTTTCACAATACCTCAAAGTGGTTCTATAAAACAAGGCCATGGGTGCACTACATTTTCAAGGAATTCATTTGCAAGGTTATGTTGCAGCTATTCTCTTGGGGAATCCTCTTTTCTCATGAAGAGCATACTAGCACCATTCCATTTGGGCAATCCACATCACCTTTTGAGTGGGTTAGCTTAGGATTCTTTCACCATTTCTTTCAAGTTTCAAAGTTGTAAGAAGAGCTTAATTTTTGGGGTCCAAGAGCCCTCCCTTGGAGGAAGAAGGGACCCAAAGTCCCCTTTCTTCTCGATTTTTTCTTTTCACTAATACAATCCTTTCCATTCGTGACATGAGTCTTGCTTGTTTCTTGTTCTTATGTCATTATGCTCAATAGTTTAGTTGTTCTTTCCTTTCCTAGTTTAATTCTTGGCTTAGTCTTTTATGTTTATTTTTCTAACCCTTTCCTTTATTGCTGTCTTGCTTAGCTAACCCAACTAAGCTTGTAAGCACATCTTTTTTGCTCATTCAGGTGACAAAAGAGGCACAACAGATTGATGACTCCACTAGGGAAAGGTATCATTTTCCTACCCCATTTAGGTTATTCTAGCTATTCTTTATGTTTATTTAACCTGCAGGTACCATAATCGACCCAATCCGACCTGCAAAACATCCAATTCAAATATGAGTTGAGAGAATTCCATCTAGAATTTTCTTCATGACCATGTGATAGTTGTGCACGGGTTTGTTTTCCCACAGTCGCGTATCATACGCACATGCACCAAAATCACTGAGTTACTCAGTGCCTTCTACACACCTGCGCCCAAAAGTCTTTTTCAGTTCATGCATTGGCACTCAGTGCGTCTCTGCCTACTCTGAGACCCGCACACCTGTGCAGAAGAATACAAATTGTAAGCCTTTTTGTGATTTGTGGAAGGCCCCTAGCCTCCTTAAAAATGATTCCATGCATGTTGTAATCTGCACCACACTTAGTTCCCTTTCCATATAAAGGGATTAGTCAAAATGCCTAGGCACTTAGGGTGTTTAAAATCATTATTTCCTCTTTTTCTTTCATTTTTCCACATGGATGGCCTTCTTTGACTAAAAGTATAAGTTGGAATCATTTGTAATCACATAAAACTTACATTGGGACCAGAAATTGGATAACAATCATTGAGTATGCTCTTCTCTTGCGCTTCAAAGCTATCTTGAGAATCATAAAAAGGTTGTAGGACAATTTCATCTCCCTTAAAAAAGACTAAAACTTTAAGAGAGGACAATAACCCCCTTGGGACTCCTCTTAGTTTATTTTTCAAACACATCTCAAGATTGTAACGGGCCCATACATGCCCACATGCTACAAAGATAGGATAGTGTTGAAATTTACTTTCTTATATTAAATCACTAGGGAAGTTTAAAGGTTTTTGTAATGGGCCCATACATGCCCACATGATCACAATATAGGATAGTTTCAAAGCTTTCTTAGATTAAAACACATCAGGGAGTTAAAGGAATAGTAAAGGACCCACATGTCCACATGCTAGTTTCCTAGGGACTTTTGAATTCTGCAAGGCTGTACCAATGACACATAGTAACTTAAGTAATCAACACTTGTAAGGACCAAGCGAAGTCCACATGCAGCAAGGTGACACCTAAATTATTAAAAATTGGCACACTTTCACTTGTTCACACACAAAGTCACTTCTCACTCACATAGTTTTCATCTTGAAACGTGGAGGTTGAAGTAAGTTTCCTCCAAAGGGATTTCGAAACACCCCACCCTTTTCTTGACGAAACTATCCACTCCCACTTAATTTCAATGAGATTGGCTCACACCCCCAATCTCTCAAAACAACCACATCTAAAATTTTCTAAAAAATCACTAAGTTTTCCTCCACAGGAGGTGCCAAAAGAAATCTTTTAGTATAGGTAGGATTTCGGGGATAGGCATCCAAATAACTCCTTGTTATTTGGTTCTCACATTTTCAAAACAATAGAAGTTGTCAAATAGGGAAATTTAAATCCTCCAAGTCAAGTGTTCCTAACACAATAAGGCAGGGAGATACCAGTGAAGGGTTGAAAGCCAAGGTTCGGTTTTTATGTGTGTACCCCCTTGAGGCACCCACCTCTTGGACGGGATCCAGCCCGTGACCCATTTCTTAGTCCGAAAATCTAAATGCTGCACTTTGACCGAGGTACCTAGTGACCAAATTTTAGGATATCTACCTAGGTGGCAATTGTGGGCTACAATTTCATCTTGATTGGATTTTGTGTGGCTATTGGGAAATATCGCCAGTTCTTTCAGGATATGCCCTCTCTACCCCTCATTATAACTGATTGCTTCATCCTTCACTAGTTCCTCTTTCGGTGGCTTTAGACCCCACTGTTGAGTACTATTGGAAGGTCCAGTGCTATTTGAGAGGAAGGATGTTACGCCTTTTAGGACACGAGCATTTGTTTTCTTTAAGCCCCACATGGACAAAACCCACTTATCCACATATATGCTTCTTTATCAAAACACTTTATGTATGATGCACTTCTGATTACATTTGATTTAGATATATATCGTGTAAAGTTCAAAAATTGCAGCAAAGGCTCTTATTTATTTCTCTCACCACCATTCGCACACATTCACTCAGCTATTCAGACATCATAGAGGATCCACAGAACCCTTGCTATTCCAGATGCTTTATAAACCTCCCTCCTATTCTAGGAGGAGTTACTAGTCTTGCCAACTCATCAGCCCCACATTCCCACACTCTTGTGAGTGCCACTATCTTGGGATCTACTTTGCTTGGTTCCACCTTACTTGGGTCCAATTCCCAAGGTCCACCATCCACTCGCTCTCCTTTACACGAAAGCGGGGGGCCAACTTCCTCTCAAGGGGGAAGTACAAACCCACCTAGTCACCTTCAAGGGCCAGGTTCACAAAACACTCACACCATGGATGGAACTAATCCTCCACCACCACTCCAGATGCCATATTTGGCCTCGCTCAACATACCAGATCTAAGAAAACTCACAAATGATCCTATATTGCATGACCCCACATGGCCTGCAATGCCTACCAAACTACCTTCATATATCCCCAAGTTTAAAGGAAATGAAGGAGATGACCTTGCCAACCATGTCATGACTTTCCACTTATGGTGCTCTTCCAACAACATCATGGATGATTCCATCTGACTATGATTATTCCAATGCACACTCACTGGCCCATCAGCCAAATGGTATGTAGATGAAAAATCAGGGTCCCATGCGACTTTCGAGTCCTTGGCCAAAGCATTTTTGACCTTCTTCCAATTACCAATCCGCCATGATAATGGTCTTGAATTACTCTCCAATTTTAAACAAACCTCAACCACACATATTGCTGATCACATTCACGAGTGGCATCGATGACATAGTTTGTGCAAAGCAGAAGCCACCAAACAACAATGTCTTGATTGGTTTATCATATCACTTGTCTCTCTCCTCAGTAAAGATGTGGCTTCCATCTTCCCTCAATCCAAAGACGAAGTCATCAGTAAGGCTCAACAATACGACCTCATTTATTCACAATCAGGGTACTTGTACACAATACTTCTTGATCTCCCAAAACTCATGCCATTTGGCCAAGATAAACCCGGGATGTCTCACTCAACAGACAGATTGATTGGTAACACCACAAACCACAATCCACAAACCCAACAACCCTCAATGTATGGCACACCTCAATATCCACCGGCATATGGAGGAACCCCTTATTATCCTCCACCCCATTATCAACAACCATACCCTGTTGCCCTTCCTCCACCCATCAATGGGCCACCACTGACACCCACAATATGCCCACCTATCCAAACAATTTCTGGTATTCCCTCTACCTCAACTTATACTCTAATTACTAGCAAAAGTGCCACGCCTTCCTATGTACTTAACAGATCATTAACACAATAGAATACATACTTTCCATTTCCTAGCCCTCCATAGCCCATGGCTCCACCACAAGGACACCCTCACACTGGGGTGAATTTTGTTCAACCCTCTCCCATTCAACAATATCAAAATTCCAAATAGTTGAATACGACAAATCCAACCCATCAGTCGAATAATTCCAAAAAGAAAGGAAAAAATCAGAACAATAACAACCCAGGTCAAGGCAGAAATCACCCCCAACAGAACCAACCTACTGGGGGCAACCAGAACCAAGGGACTCAGAACCCCCAAGGGGGCAACAACAACAACAAACGTCAAGGGAAGAATAACAATAACCTTCGAACCAACTTCCCTTGTGCCCTTTGCAGTGAGTTCGGTCATTATACTCATCATTGCCCCCAAATCGCTGATCTTTAATGGATGAAAGACTCAGTGAATGGACCACATCCTCCAACATCGCCTACCCCTCAGCAGGCCCCACAACAATACGTGCAACAACCACCCCCAACCGTGCTGCAGAACCCCATTCCACACCAAGGATTGATGAACACCCAACAGGACATGCAACCTACCCCACCATAGTTGGGACAATATCTGAATCCAAGCAATCTCGTAGATCGTACTATCCTCCTCACTAGTGAGAAAGAAGTCCTTCTACAAACACATAGTCGTCAATACCATGCACCCGTTGAGTCTCCTCCCATTCGCCCAAAAACAATCCCAACACCAACGGGACCCCCTTTGATGATATCTCTCCCTAACATGGAAACCCCTCTTTGCATCCCTCACATCCCATTATGCAAGAATGTCCATAACTCATAGGCTAGGGTGGCTTATAATTACAGTTTGGTCGATGACTTGGCACAATCCCCGACTGCCATGTTAGTCTTAGAAGTACTTCAAACTTGTCCCACTTAGTGGAAATCATTACTTTCTACCTTGGGGGTAGTCGACCTTGCAGATACTCAACTCATCACATTCAACCTCGACAGTGGAGAACCTTGCCTCTCCACTCTCATCACTTTTCAAATCCCCCGTTAAAATTCGGAACATTATAGTTCATCGGTGCATCATTGATGAAGGTGTGTCCACATGCATCATGTCCAAATCTGTATGGCAGGAACTTGGTTCCCCTGAACTCATACCATCTGCCATTACCTTAAGAGCATATGATGGACGACCATCTTCTCTTGAAGGGCTCTTCCAAAATGTCCCTGTAGAACTCGGGGGCAAGACCATTCTCATTGACATTGAAGTTATCGATGCCCCACTCGATTACAATATCTTGTTCGGTCGTAGCTACATGTACGCTATGAAGGCAGTTGCCTCTTCCTTTTTTTGAACCATGATGTTCCCCCATAATGGGAAAATCATTACCATTGATCAAGTTTCACATTATGAGCCTAACCCTTTTGCCAACATCGATAACGTTCTCCCTTTTGTCCATACTAATCCTGAGACATACCCACTCATTGAAATGGGGCCCGAAATTTTCAAAGACCCATCCTTGTTAGGATCTTACCATGGTGCACCACCTCTCATTCATCCTTCCAATCAGGTATGTGTCGTCTTGTCCAAAGGAACTAAAATTGAGGATACCCTTTCTCCCAGTGAGGCTTCTCTTATATCTGACATCCCACTAGTCATAGAGCTCCTCCCTCAAGAATCTCCTGCGAACTCGTCAACTCCACTAGTTCACAATTTCACCTCACCCCAAGGGCATATCCCAGTTTGGGAAACAGGTCCCCAAGCCATTACTCAAATCCCTTTCTTTTACCCTGCACCAGGTGTATAGGATTTTCAGGTCGCTGCAACGTTTACCCTCCCTAATATGGTGCTGGCAATCCCAATTTGGTATTTACATCCACCAGAGATGGTTCCTCAACCATCCTTTCCCCCCCAAACAGAAGGAATCCTGATACATATTCCCATACTCACTCCCACCATACCCCCTATACCCCCACTCACTAACCCCCCTGCCACAATTGGGGACAGGTGAAAGAAGAAGGAGCCCGTAGCTCCACTTCCCACATGCATCCAACCTCCTTGCACACTATGCGAGAAAGATGGACACCCCACCAACAAATGCCCATCTCTCCCCGATTTATGTAATCTTATCCAACTCCCTTGAGCACCACCACCGCTCATCGCTTCCTCCAATATTGCCGCTATCTCATAGAACACAAGTAACAAAGGACTGCGAACCAAATTCATATGCACCATCTGTTCAGAGTATGGCCATTACACACACCACTATCCAACATTACCTCAATTTTGACAGACACTAACAGCTATACGCCAAAGCTTTTAGCAAACACCCACCCCAACTCTTTTCACCGACATCCATTATGTCACAACCTTAGTCAATGAACGTATGAGGTGCCCTTTCTCTCTCCACGAATCCTTAGATTATTTCTCATATCAATGTCCTATGATCATTGAATATAGGCAACGCCAAGTGACCCTAATTCAAATTCCTACACCCCCTACAGAATCGATGACTAATGCTACCCCCTCACCAGAGATTCTTCATATTATTTATCCTAAGCTAGAAACACTCCCCACTCCTCCATGGTTCTCGGATGACTTATATGAGGATTTACCCCCAAATCCCCCCAATTCCCCCATTCATTTCCCCATGGAAATTTTACACCCAACTACCATTTATAACCCTCAGTATCTCGATATTTGGTTTATGTCGAGTGAACCATAGCAATCTCATTGCATCATCCCTCTTGTTTCTTTGCCACCAGAAGATAACCACACGGTGACAGTCACTGATATCACCCTTTTAGATCCCTTGTATTACTGACAATTCCATTGTTACAAGGACATACTCGAGGAATTAACCACCCCCGACTACCCATGGGATGCACTACACCACAGAGCACTCTTCCTTTCATAGGAATCCTTCACGCCTCCTAACCAACACCCCATATACGCAGTTGAAACCAAGGATTTTATCCCATCGGGGCATATCGACTAGTTTAATAACCTTATCCCTACTGTTGATTCTTTTGAAGAAGGAAATATGTCCAACATTTCCCCTACCATCAAAATCGACATTTCCATAAAAAATGGAGTCATCAAGGAAATCACCATTGGCGCCACATGCACTCCTGAAGAAATCGCCGCCTACAAAACCCTCTTCAAAGAATACCAAGATATTTTTTCCTGGTCATACACAAAGATGCTTGGCCTTGATCCCTCTATTGTCAAACATCTCATAGACACCTGGCTTGATATCACACTGGTGCGCCAAAAACAATGACCGCTACACCCATCCAAAGCAGTGGCCATCAAATCTGAGATTGACAAATTACGTGCTGCTGGGTTTATCTACCCCGTCGCCTATACCTCATGGGTCTCCAACCCTGTCCCCGTTAAAAAAAAATAGGGCACCATCTATGTATGCATGGACTTTCACGATCTCAATCACGCTTGTCCCAAAGAAAACATTCCAATTCCTTTCATCGATCAAATTATCGATGACTGCATAGGCCACGAGGCTTTATCCTTCATGGACGGTTTCTCTAGCTATAATCAAATCCAAATCCATGCAGTCGATCAATACAAAACTGGATTTACCACCCCTTGGGGTACTTTTTCATATCGTGTCATGCCTTTTGGCCTAAAGAACACTGGCGCAACTTTTCAATGGGCTATGCCATACATTTTTCATGATTTGGCTCATATCATCCTCACATACTTGGACGACCTCATAGCTAGATCCAAAAAACACACCCAACATCTTGGCGATTTACGAATCATCTTCCAAAGGTGTCGTCATTACAACATCTGCTTGAACCCCTTCAAGTGCATGTCCTGCATCACTATTGGGCGCCTTCTAGGGTTCATCATTTCCCAAAGCGATATTACTGTGGATCCCCTCAAAGTCCAGGCCATCACAAAAATTCTACCCCCCCAGAATTTACGCCAACTCCAGAGCCTACAAGGAAAATCTAACCTTTTACGACGATTTGTACCAGACTATGCCACTCGAGCACATGGTTTCCTTCACTTACTATGCCACGACATCTCATTCCATTGCGATGAACATGCCCAAAAAGCTTTCGACGATCTTAAAATGGCACTCTCCAATGCCCCTTTAATTAGTTCACCCGACTATAATCGTGACTACATCCTCTACATCTCAGCGTCAACTGTCTTAGTAGCATGAGTTCTCATTCAAATAGGAGATGATGATCATGAGCATGTCATTTACTACATTAGTAAAAACCTCTTAGGGCCACCCTTGAAGTATAATGATGAAGAGAAACTATCCCTGACAGTTGTCCTCGCAGTTCAGAAGCCACGCTATTACATTCTGCTTCGCACAACCAAAGTCATAGCAGATTCTAATCCCATGCAATACTTGCTCAGTCGTCAACAAATTAACGATAAATTTTCCTGATGGATCGTTATCCTTTAGGAGTATGATCTCGAATTTTCAACACCCAAGAGAAAGAAAGCTCTCATCCTCGCCGAACTCGTCACAGCCGTCACCTCCGATACTACCAGTTCCCCCGTCAATACCGACTTCCCCGATGAACATCTCTTTTACATCACTTCGAATGATCCTTGTTACGACGACCTCCTCGTCTAGCTCCAAACCCAAAAGTTTGATAACCACCTCTCACGAGATGATCGTCGTCGTATTCACCATCAGGCCCCCCGCTATCTCTTCATCGAAGATATCTTATATCGACGAGGGGTCAACACCATACTCCATCGATGCTTGACTATTGACAAGGCCGATAGAGTCTTGAACGACTTCCATAGCGGTGCATGCGGGGGCCATCTCTTGGGGATGTCCACCACTCAGAAAATCATCCGCGCAGGTTACTATTGGCCTAAATTATTTCACGATTGCATTCATGTCGTGAAATGATGCGATAAATGTCATCTTTATGCCAACAAAGCACGAGCACCACCTGCTCTTCTACACCCAGTCATTACTGTAGGCCCCTTCTGTAAATGGGGCATTGACTTCATGACTTGCAACCCTCCATCCAGCAATGGACACAAATACATTGTTGTTGTAGTTGATTACTTCACAAAGTGGGCTGAAGCCATGCCTACCTTCAACAACACTGCTGACACCGCAACGCATGTTTTCTTTAATCACGTCATATCCCTCTTTGGAGTACCACTCCAAATAGTCTCTGATCACGGGAAACATTTTGAGAATGATATTTTTGTCAAACTCTCATCCCGGTTAATATTCTCCCATGAGTTTGCCTCACCATATTACCCTCAGTCCAATGGACAGGTTGAGGCAGTTAATAAGGTCCTCAAGACCATGTTACAGTGCATGGTTAACAAACATAAGACCAATTGGCATAATATGTTATTTTATGTGCTATGGGTTTACTGTACAACCATGAAAATGGCCACTGGTTTCACACCATTTCATCTAGTGCACGGGGTCAAGGCCACTCTTCCTATCGAGTGAAAAATTCCCACCTTACGAACTACAATTGAGCTGTTACCTGACACTGCTCCAATGGAGCAACGTTTGTTGAACTTAGAGTCCCTGGATGAAGATTGTTGATCTTCATTACAGAACAATGAGGCAACCAAAAAATGATCAAAAGACACCTTTGATTGCCATGTCAACCTTTACTCATTTCACGAAGGTGACCTCGTCCTTGCTTATGATATCGCTCACAATACCCTCATTCATGGAAAATTTGAGTCACTATGGCATGGCCCTTACATTATCCAACATTGCCTCACTAAATGCATATACATCCTAGCTTCCCTCGAAGGCCTCTCTCTCAAAGAACCCGTCAACGGGTTGTACTTAAAGAAATTTTACGCCTGAGCATAGCCATTCTACACTAGGTTATTTTCTTTTGTAGTGTTTTTAATCTTTTTTCCACACCTCATGTCTAAACTATCATTTGTGTTATTGACAGATGCCTCCTCCATTGGCCTACCACATCAATTACATCAACAATGCCAGCCGTTGGACACAGAATCTCGCTTCGGCTGCTTGGGCCCTCTATTCTCCCTCACATGAACTGCTCCACTCCATCGGCATATGTTTGGGCTCTGCAACCAACAACCAAGCCGATTACACTGTCTCCATTGGTCTCCTCACCGATGCCATCCAACATCGTATTCCTCACCTTAGTGTCTTACTTGACTCACACCTAGTCGTCCTCCAGCTCAACAATGTGTACCGTGTTTGTGATCCTTGCCTCTTTCGCAAATACCTGCAATTTAGACTTTTATCTCAACATTTTGATTTCATTACATTTACACATATTCCAAGACAATTTAATCAAATCACAGATAACCTGGCTAACATTGTACTCAATTGGCATATATCACATCAAGACACCTTCACACACACATAAACCATCAGAAGACTGTCACAGCATATAGATTAGACATCATAAACAAAATTAGAAAATCATCACACACATGTGAACATCACAAAGACCCCAACATGTATATCCCTACATATATTTCAGTCAAAAGTGCCATCAAAATGTTTACAAAAAAATAGAGTACATCCTGTACAAAATTGGTAGGCCAGTGAACCACCTCGGTAAAAAATTGGTGTCACCACACCAAATGGGCTCACTAGCCTATATAATATACAAAAATACACATAGAGACACTCATGGTACCTCTAGAGAACCACCACCTGGCCCTCCCTCAGGAGATGGTGCCCCACCTGCTATTGGTCCCTTCGGACCTCGAGGTAACTACCCAGTCATCACAATACCTGCTACTGCTTCTCACTGAACCATGGTCCACCACATCAACGAAACCCCCACACACTACTCTAGGATTCCCTTGTCTTGGATACATGACCACATGCCCTCAGGCACTTCTTGTAGCACCTCCTCAAAGCGGTGGTGAATATCCTCCAAATCTCCCCCAGCCTTGGTCGAAGGAGCATGTGATGGCCCTGCACCAGGGTCATTGAAACAATGTCTCCTAGCCTCTCTCTCATCACTAGCAATTCTCACCTCAACATCCTTGCGTCATCGTCTCTCTCCTGCCCGTGGAGGCCTCACCAGCCCCTGACGAGCTGACGTTCTAACCAACTCCACCTCACGCCCGCGAGGTCCCACATATGCACATACAAACAAACAAAGGATAGCATCAACATCCATATATACATAATACACATGCTATACTATCTAACTATCAAAATATTAAAAAATCACATCATACCTCGGCAGTCGAACACCTCTCCTGGAGGTAACACCATATCCAGATCACCCCAGAAGTCCACCCCATAGTACATATACTGCAGTATGATCTGTGGCATTTTCCACCACACCTATGCAACCTCGGCCATGAAATAATGGCCACCCTCCCCACCACCATGATGAATCAAAATACTATACCACCGCATCAATTGTGTATTTCGCACACTAGGTGTGCCCAATAACACTCTAGGGCGTAACATCAACACCCTCTCCAAAAACCATACAACCAAAATGGACCCAAAAGCAAACTCCTCTGAGTCTGCAACCCGACACCAGTCGAGCTGCCCTACCATCTTGGCATGCAACATCAAGCCCAAGGAAAAATGCTCTCCTGCCAGTGCCCTCCCCATAATCCTCAGCTGACCACCACTGATCCGTTGAGTCGCGAGGGACCCATATACCCTCACAACCATCGCTGCTACACAACAATGAACTAGGGAATCCATAGCCTCGATACTCACCACGGAGCCCGACATAAAATCATCCCTCGTATAGTACCTCTAGCCTAAGGTAGCCAACTGGCCATCCTTAGGTAATATGGGCTCCGCCGATAAGGGTGTTCCCCAAAAAGGGAGCCTAGTCAGAAAATATACATCCTCCATCACAATGAAGGTCAACTGTTCACCCCACACCATAAAAAAATGCAGATCCAAACTCCACATCCAAATCAAGAACTACAGGAGGTACTCCTGGGTCTGTATCAAGGGGCACTCAAAGAACTTCAGTAGCCCACAAGCTTCCAAAGTGTCACAAACTGTCGGCTCCTCAATGGCCACAACCTCCCTAAGATGTGACCAATCCCTCTATCTCCAGTGAACTGACATTGTCCAAAAGATCACCTGCAACCACATAATCTAGTTCTCGATCAACCCTCTCAAACATAAACACATTAACATCTCCAAAAAAGATAAGTTTTACACTCGTCAGCTTTGCCTCCAAGGCGCGACTGTTTAAACCCACAGGCACGCACACATGCGCACCTGTTCATCCCACAGGTGTGCACATGTGCGCACCTGTTCATCCCACAGGTGCGCACACATGCGCATCTGTCAGCCTTATAGAGGCGCCTTCATGCGCCCCTGTCACATATATAGGTGCGCATCATAGCATGTCTATTCACTACTCAGTTTTGCACTCATGCGCAACTGTTTAGCTTATAGGCGCGCATATCATGCGTGCATGTTTCCCCCATTAGGGTGCCCCCGCATGTGGATATCCATAAAACAGGAATGCACCCATGCACGTATATTTTCCGATCACCTGTGCACTGGGGGGCCCACCCCACAAAACCTCCTATACGACCCTTCGTATAGGCCTTGCCCAAAAATAGAAACCCTAATTCTATGCAAGATGATAAGACAACTAACCTGAAGCTCGTTGGTCTTGAATCGACTACCTCATTCTCTCGAAATCTCCAAATATCCTCTGAATATCTCTCATCCAATCACTCTGACAACAAGTACAAATGAGGTGGCAATGTGGGCCCTACAACTATATATAGTCCTTTTTTCCAAACTTCCAGACCCCATTCCGGGAGCTCCGAGTGTCCGTTTTTCGATCTGTGTTTAGCCACAGGATCAACACCCCCTCCTCTACATCAAGACAGTCCTCGGGCCATTTTTCATCCTTAGCCCCCGGTGCACCATTTTTTCATACCCTGTCCAGGTATGCATGCTCATGTTCAAAATTATCAAATAAATGATTGTAGGTTCAATTCTTTTCAGATATTGCTCATGTCAGGTATTTGGTTGTCATGTGTGCAAGTACTTGGTCATCAAACACCAGTGCAACACCTTCAGGTATATAATCAACACTGGCATGTAATCATTCCCTCTGAATCTCAATTGCATCTCTAGTCACACCCTCTAAAATTTTCCTTTAGGGTCCTTATATTCGGCTCTACAGTACTGTCACCTCCATTGCATTTTGGGTATTTTCACCTGGTAGCACTCTCCCCCACATGAGTTGTCCCATTCATAGCCCCCTTGTCACTTTGACACTCATGTTGTTTTCAACCTTTAGGGATTGGAGTCTTGATAGTCTTACACCATGTCGTGAATCAACCACATATTCCTTCTCCTCATTTTTCTAGCCTACCCAATGGACTCCTAGGGCACTTCCTCACGGATTATTTTAACTGCCCTCCTGTAGCACCATTTACCATCCATTTCACCCATCATCGGTCTACCCATCTTCAGATTGGCCTCCATACATTGCCCTACTACAGAAACCCGCCTATGGGCCCCCAACCCTCCACTTGTTTTTTACACCAAATGCACCATCCTCAGGCCAAGCCATCTTACACCGGGGCACCCATTTCTGTATCTTCATTATTACCCCCACTAATTTTTTAATTCTTTTTGTAACTAAGCCGTTGTTTCCAGCATTTTACATAACTTTTTGTCATCACCTTTGGCGACCTTCTTGGAAAACATAACCCATGTCACCCTTGGTTGGGGCATTCCTTATCATCTACTCCTATTGACATCATCTGTAAACTCTGAGTATCCCACAGACCACCCACCTTTGCTCTCTGAGTTTGTTCACTTTGCCTCGCTTCTAGCACAACTTATCCCACGTCTTATTGTCCCCCCTAACACTTGACCTCATTAAATGGTTGCAACCACTTATACTTCACATATATCCCCAACCAAGGGCGGTCTTGAGTCTCCACGTAGCTTGACTTTATCCATGTACCTCCTTAGTTCCTGACCTCACCTAGTGGATTTCACAAAGCCCTTTGCTTCTTGGAGTCGCGTCTCCCTTTTTTTCGACATCAACACAGTTTCCAGAAGGGCGACAGTATCTTAACTGTCATTACTTTTACAATGAGAAGTCTTAGACGGCACAGGGATACCCATAAGTTATCCCTACTGTCATTGACCCCCATAACATTCGAATTCAACACTTTCTCATGTTACGGTGGGTCTTACTTTGCGACTATTGCAGTTGTTTCATATATTTACCGAAGACCTCTGAACTTTGCTGGGCTACCAATGCCCACAAAATCCTTGATACTTCTTACAGATGTCATTGCCTACTATTCAGAGTATGTTCCTCATCAACATTGTCCTCTTCCTTTATCAAAACCGCCCTTGAGGGCGCTGCAGTTATCTACATCAACACACAGTTTCAGTTACTGTACAACACCCTTTTTTGAGTTACATGACACAAGCATGGGGCATGCCCGCCTCATTTGTACACAATTTATTTTACACACCTTGTGAAAGGTTGGGTCCTACAGGTTCCCTTCTCCTTCCAACGGGTCACTCTTGATACTCTCATTATCTCTCTTTCTTACAACGGTACTCTCAGTAGAAGAAACATTGATGAATTTTAGCTATCCATATGCTCCTAACCTCATCCATCAAGGGGCATCTGTTATCACTAAAATTTCATCCACAAATGGTTACAGGAATCCATCATCTTCAAACAGCTATGAGTCCACCCATGGACCAAAATTACTAAAAAAAACATTTCCAAAAGGTCCAAAACTATACAACCAGTTATAAAATCAAGATGCGCTATGACTACATAGGGCATGCACGCACATGCGCCATCTAGAAATGCAGGAAAAGTGCACATGTGCATGATGCACGACTGTGGATGTTAAAAGCCATGCACACCTGAGAACGACACATTTATGAGGTTGTTCGGCCTCCCACCCACTTCTAGTTCAGCTTCCAAGTCGATTTGACATCCAAATCTTGGATGGATCCGGATGGGTGGCTAGTCAAATACCTAAAGGTGCCCTAAACAACCCCTTTTCACACTAAAATCTGGTTGCACAATACCTCAAAGTGGTGCTATAAAACAAGGCCATGGGTGCACTACATTTTCAAGGAATTCATTTGCAAGGTTATGCTGCTGCTATTCTCTTGGGGAATCCTCTTTTCTCATCAGGGGCATACTAGCACCATTCCATTTGGGCAATCCACATCACCTTTTGAGTGGGTTAGCTTGGGATTCTTTCACCATTTCTTTCAAGTTTCAAAGTTGTAAGAAGAGATAAATTTTGGGGGTCCAAGAGCCCTCCCTTGGAGGAAGAAGGGACCCAAAGTCCCCTTTCTTCTCGGTGTTTTCTTTTCACTAATACAATCCTTTCCATTGGTGACATGATTCTTTCTTGTTTCTTGTTCTTATGTCCTTATGCTCAATAGTTTAGTTGTTCTTTCCTTTCCTAGTTTAATTCTTATCTTAGTCTTTTATGTTTATTTTTCCAACCCTTTCCTTTACTGTTGTCTTGCTTAGCTAACCCAACTAAGCTTGTAAGCACCTTTGTTTTGCTCATTCAGGTGACAAAAGAGGCACAACAACCATAACTCTCAAACTATGAGGAGTTATGTGACATTCCACATACCACCAGAAATGGCATGACACACACTATCCATTTAGGATTGTTTCACTGACAAATTCACTGATATTCAACTCATTATTCCACATAGAATAATAACCATACTTCAAGGATAAATCAATCGCAAAGTGTCTTCCCATGAGGGATTTCACCATAAAGGGACCACTTTGAAGTTCATCCATTTGTACACCTTATCAACCATGACAAGACAATAATGATTCATCTTTACATCTATCCAACAATGCATCATATACCAATGAAACCACATCGATCCATCTTCATCTATCATCATGTATCAATGAAAACTCATTGATCTAAGACATACATCAAACCTTTGGCATCAATCAATTCCTTGACATCAATTAGTCAATCATCCCTTGAAATCAATCAATCACTTGACATAAATCCTTTGAAATCAATTTATTAAAACTTTGGCATCAATGACAACATGATTTAACAATCTCCCCCTTTGGCATTTATGGAAATACCAATCGTTGATGTCAACATGTAGACAAGGCATGCTCTACATCAATAGTCATCAATCATATCAATGTGACTATCTCTTCCCATCAATAAACATTAATCACATCAATGTGACTGTCTCTCCCCCTTTAGAATCAATGACAAAGGGTCATTCTCCTCTTGGGGATGCTCCTCCTTTGATTATCTCTCCCTTTGTCTGAATTCCTTTGATCTTCCTCTGAATAATATCTCCCCTTTTGAACAAGGTATCTCACTCTGATGTAATGATGAATATACGTCACTCATACTCCCCTTGTGACCATTGCTCCCCTTGTAATTATTCCTCTGTGCTCTTTCTTCAAATATATGGCTCTTTACTCCTATAATCATGGGAAGAATAATGACTCCCCCTATCTTCTTTTCAATATGAACAATATACTACCACTGCAATATGCTTTTGCTGCAAATGCTACTACTCAATTGGATCATAGAACAACCACACTTTCTATGACGATCCTTGGACCTTTCCATACATTAAAAATCATCCCATACCATGAAACAAAATATATGCCAACAATGAAATAGATAATCATGAATACAACATCAACCAAGTACATCATGTACCAAATTGTGTGCCCACCATGCACAATACCCATGTACATCAATCACGTACATCAACACCATACAATGTGCCATAAGACATCATCAATGGAGTGTATCAACCATATTCTTCTATCAACATGTCAACCATGTGCAACCACCAATATGCCAACTATGTGCATCTAGCAATATGCCAAACAACTATCATATCACTCATGATATGTCTCTACCATGAACCAAGTGCCAAATTTATGTATCTCAATCAATCAAGTGTCTCAACTATATCATCCAATAATACATGTACTAGTAGTGTGCTTCAATGGATCAATTACATTTCTAGCTAGCATCATCAATATATATCACATAACCACTGTACCATAACTTCACTGTCATATCCAACAATGTTCTTCAATAGAAAGTGCCTCAATCCATACTCATGGGTTAGTGCCATGTACCCAAGATTTTATTTTACATCATCACCTTACATAATCCAATATGTAATCATGAGAACCTGCAACAAAAAATGTCAGAACCTGCAACAAAGTATGTCAAAACCTGCAACATAGAGTTATACCATCACATCAAGCTACAACCCCTGTGCATAGCCATTTTTCAAGGATTTACCACATATACGCAGCTTGTTGCATAGGCATCTCACGTATGTACGTGATCTATTCAAGTTCAGCCTGCATATGTACGCGACTGTTACCATTGTCACTCGTGTATTCTTCAGTAGATGACACACTTGAGCCTCCCTTAAGGCTTCCATTCTACTCCGGTTGTTCAGTCTTCTTTACCCACTTCTGAAGATGTCCCTGCCTCTCAGAACTTGAGCTCTGAGCATCTATCTTTTCAAATATGTCTCCCTTCCTTACTTCATTCCTTCTTCTATCCAAGCTATATGAGGTCCTCATCATGGAATTTCTTCTTGTGTTCCAACAATCATGTGATTTGTGGCCAAATCCACTATAGTTGTAGCATCTCATGTTGTGACAGTGAACAACAATGTGTCCTAATTGATCACTTCTCCAACACCTTATGGTGTTATGAAATCTTCCATTATCTCTCCTTGCATTAGATCTACATTCCAAAGCTTTGTGACCATATTCATTACATGAATAACATTGACCATGAAAAATACTTTCATACCTTTTCTTTGGTGTCCATTTTATTTGAGGTGTAAAGATGGCTTCTTGAAGTCTTCCTTTCTTTGTTCTTTTGAAACTTTCCTTGCCTTGTGTGGCAACATTGTCTTCATCCTTTGAGGGACTTACCTCATGCTTCTTTGAGGTGCTTGCTTTAGCACGTGTAGCTTCTTTCTTGTATCCAAGACCTGATTTATCATTTGGTGATCTTTGACTTTCCAAGCTCTCATTCAATATTTTTAAGCAATTCAATAATTTTTTTGACTTATCTACCTTCTTTCTAAGGTCAACAACTTCGTCTTCTAACTTATGACATGACTCTCCCTTTTCATTTATTTTATTCTTCAATAGTTCCTCTACCCTTTTGGCTTCTTCAATTTGGGTCTTGAGATGGACAATAGTTTCAAAACACTTGTTAATCTCATCATCTACCTTCTTGTCTTCCTTTTTAATTTTTAGTCTTGTGATATCTTCTTCCTTTTCTTCTAAGTGAGTCTAATTAGTTTCTTCTTGTTCCTTGAGCATTTCCCTTAACTTCAAGATGTGCCTTTTACTTCTCCTAAGAAACTTCTTAGCTTTATCTAAAAGATAGATATATTATATATAATAATGTTCATTTCTATATTCATATAACCATATTCAACTTTATTTTGAAGTTCTAATAGATCTTCTTCTATCCTTTCCATGGGATACCTACCATCAAACTCTACACAAACTATTTCTAGATTTTCTTCTTCACTTATAGAGAAAAATTCAATATCATCACATTTTGAATCATTGCAATCAAGGGTCTTTGAGGATTCTTTACCTTCATTTGAAATATATTCAATATATTCCTTTTTTCCAACATCATCAAATGCTTCTTTGTTTTCATTTGAAATGTCTTGAAGATCTTCCTTTTTTCCAACATAATCACATGATTCTTTGTCTTCATTTGAAATGTCTTCAAGATCTTCCTTTGTGCTATCATCACTTGATTCTTTGTCTTCATTTGAAATGTTTTCAAGCTCACATTTAGAAATAATGCATTCAATAGTTTTTGGATATTCTTTACCTTTAATGATCTTGATGGAGTGGTCTTCAATATATTCCTTCTCCTTCTTGCTTTGATATGTCTCCTCTAGCTTTAGCCATAGATCCTTGGTGGAAGTGAATTGTCCCATTCTCTCTTTCATAGGACTTGAGATTCCACTAAGAATGGTCTTGAGAGCCAATGCATCATTCTTCTTTCCTTCCCTTTGAGCTGCCAACTTTGACTTGTTCTTCAAGGAAGCTGATCCACCAATGGCTGCCTTCCAAATACTCGCTCCCATCTCTTTCAAATGTACTCTCATTTCTATTCTCCAAGTAGAATATTTTTCCTCATCAAGGATTGGAACTTCATCATCCATTTGTGTGTCTATGGATCTCCTCCAAGCTTATTAAGGCTTATAGTGAAGGCCTCTCTCTGATACCAATTTTCGGACACACCGACTACACTGAGAGGGGGGGGGATGAACAGTGTAGAGCTCTTTTTCCCGAACTTCCCTCTTTCACAAAAACTCATTAGTAAACAATCACCATTAACTCATTACTCATTGTTGTCATTTATAACCAGTTAAATGTGAAAATATATTAGCAACATATCTCAACAATATATCATCAACAAATCATCACCACAAAGAACACAAGATGTATGTACGATTTTCTTTTTATTACGGACTACAATCCTTGGGGGTTTTCAGCAACAACTGAATATAGTACAACTCTATAAGAGCACCAACTCTATAATTCAAGACTCAACTTACACCCTCACCACCAACTGAGATGAGGCAAAAATCCTCAACAAATATCAATCTATCACATGTACATGACCTGTCAGTAGTGCAGCATGCGTATGTATGCACCCTACTAGTAGTACATCCCACGTATGTATGCGGCTAGTCTATAATAGAACCTATGTATACCTTCTGAGAAACTTAGTGTTTTCTCTTCATCACATACTCAGATATTTTTCAACCTGCAATCACATTCTCTTTTGTATTTCATTGTCCAATCTGACCCAGAGCTAGTCACAACACATCCAAGCTCTCCAACAACTTACTCATGCTTCTCAACCATGTAAAATGAATGCTACTTAAACATGTGTAAAAAACCAGTATACTATATCCATCATATCAATACTAAATCATAAGAGTGATTCTCACTCCATCAACCAACTCAACCACATCATAACAGTCATACCAAGAATGGCTTAAGAATTCACCACACAAGAAACAAGAATATCCATCGACAAGACAACAATACAACCTGTTATAGGTGAATCCCCCTGCGGACAAGTGGATCCCCTCTTGGTATCTAGACTCCTAAGGACAAGACATAAAAGTTCTTAACATGGACACTGACTTCCTTTTAGATCTAATCAAGCTAATAAATGAAAGAGAAGGAGAAGAATATGTACCTTGTTAGCGATGTTTGTCCTTGCAAAGTCCTGGTTGAGCTTCGATATTGAGCTCCCTGATAGGTCCTGCAAAACAAACAAAGATACAATGGACTTCCTACTCTATTTAGATTAGCTCAATCAGAGATCCATCTACTTCAAACAAACTCATATGGAACAAACACAAGTTTGAAAGAAACAAGCCAAGCATTGATTATATTAATGAGAACAAGTAAAAATACTTACAATCCTTTGAATGAAGGTGCACCAGCTTCTTCCAGTTATCCTTGTCCAACCCCTTTGCTCAAGTAATATCCACTAATTGCTTTGATGGCATCTCACTCATGAGATCATAAGTTTTATGTAATTCCCAATATCCATTGTCAATACCTTCTTATGAGATCATAAGTTAGGTATAATTCTCAATCTTCCTTGTACCTTTCACCATGAGAAGGCCTCCTTATATAACCTTGGAGAGGTCCAACCACTTCAGATATATTTTGGATGAGTTGAGGATTCCTCTCCTTCAGTTGAGTATATTCCCTAAGATCATGCCTTGACCATCTATTCAAATCCAACTACCTTTAGGAATTGAGGGATTCTTCCCTTATTTACCTCAACAAACCAAGAATTTGCTAAAAAAAGGGTAGCGCTCCCCCAAAAGGGTTCACAGGGCACTCAAGCACTCCCCCAAAGAGGCTCAGGGAGTGCCAGAACTCCTTGATAGTGGGTAGGGGAGAGCTCCTCTCCAAAATCCATTTTTTTTGTGGTTTTCTCAACGTCAAAAGGCTTGTACTTCCTGTCAAGTGATTTATCTTCTTCCAAACTAACCTTTGAGGTGTCTTAAGTGTCTTTATGATGTCGTTAGAGGCACGCCATATGCAAGATGGCAGTATGGTTTTTGTGACACTTGCAACAATTGTGGTCAAGATGCGACACTTGTAGAAAATATGTGACACTTACAACACTTATAATGACGACACTTGCGACACTATTAGAGTGAGTAATTTTGAGGTGTAACACAACCATACCAGAGTTTCTATTGAAGATCTGAGCCCATAGAATGCATATTTGGAACCTGCTTCAGTCTTCAAGATCCTGGTATCATCTCACACACCAATATCCATCACGTCATTCAATGTACACGCCATGTCTTCATACAGCCTGTGTATGTACGTGCCCTGGCTTACTGTAGCCCATGTACACCTCAGAAACTAGGGTTTCTGAACTTCCGAGACTTTTTTCGTCATGATCTCAGACTTGCCAAAAATTCAATGCATCCATGAGATCCTCCCGATCTCCTCTCTATCAGAATAGATCTTCAACACATGCTCAAGATATGCATACAACATATGCCTTTCACAAGAGACTCTTGCCTCTTATTTATACTCTTCATCTTCTAGGTCACTTAACCCACTTCTAGGTCACTTAACCCATTTTCTTCATTTTAGGGTTAACCACTTTCCATAAATAGAAATTTATCCATTACTTTATCATTTAAATATTCCTCCTCGATTTTTTCACCTCACTTTAATATTTAAATAATCCTTCTTGATTTTGTCACTTCACTTTATGATTTAAATAGTCTTCTTTGATTTTGTCACTTCTCTTTATTATTTAAATAATCCTCCTTGACTTTGTCACTTCACTTTATCATTTAAATAATAATTTTTTCTTTTCAAGAACTTTGAATTCTTTGACCTCTTAGGGCTTCAATCCTACATATGAGGGCCCTTCATCTTCGTAGGGCCATAACTCTCAAACTATGAGGATTTATGTTGATGCAGGAGCATCGTAAGTAGCTAGCAAAGTGAGGGCAAAGGCAAAGATAGCTGGATACGCACCAGCAAACATTTTGAAAATGTTTTAAATTTAAATGAAGAGACATTAATGTAATAGTAGGAGATGTATTTACATTTATGTTCTGGAGATTGTAAACAGATCTTAAGCATTTCTCACATCTATCGGATAAAGAGGCATTTATTCTAATTTATGAAAAGTTGTTGTAGCTTTTATTTCAGATTAGATAGCTTGTAGTGTAGGAGGGAAAAATAGATAGAAAGATACCCTTGCTTGTATCATTGTAAGTGTGGAGTAAGCTATAGAGTTGTAGAGAGTAAGAACATAGAGAAGAACCCATGTACATGAATACTTGAGTTAATATAATAAATCTTTGAATCACATTAATGGTTTTATTATGCTTACTGTTTGCATCTGTTGAATGGTTTGTATACAATTGCTTATATTCTTTGTTTATGAATTTGTTTCAATGTTGTGTTGTGTGTATGATTTCATGTTAAAGGTATTAAGTCTGAGAGAAGGGAATAATGGGTTTCAATTGTTCCTCTTTCTGAGAATTCTTGCAAAGAGTACAGTGAATGTCCTCAAGGTGTGCGTTGACGAAGTTCTGAGTTTTATGTCAGAAAGCTCAGGAGGAATACCGTTGTACTCATATCAGTAGAAGTGCAAGATTTGCCTAGAGCTATGAAAGGTGTGGGAAGGCTAGTTAAGGCATTGAATATTATCCACCAAGGAGGAGGATTGAAGGACTTCTGTTGCAAGAAGTGCATAGAGTCGGAGGGCCAAACAACTAGAGGTTATTTGCAAATGCCGCACGCAAGAAACTTTTGGGAGATTCTTGAGTTGCAAGTGAAAGCTCAAGAGGGATAGAACCGTTGAAGTGTTCAAAGGGAGATGAAGGTTGAGGTTACCCATAAGAGGAAAAGTTCAGAAGGGTTGATGCCAGAGTGTTTGGCGAAGGAGTTTTTGAAATGGAAAGGACGGTGGAAACACTTCCAGGGGAAGTGTCAATCTACTGTGGGTCATTGGATCTAGTTAACCAGCAAGGGAGATAGGCCGATAGTTGTTAGGTGTTAGAAAATCAAGAGGGATAGTGGTCGTTGGATCCAGATCAACGAGGATCGTTGATCTCGTGCACAAATTTCATGTTTCAAAATTCGGGAAGTGGAGGAGGTTGTGACTCAGAGTCGAGAGTCATGAACTCCTGATTTGCGAAGTCCCGATAGAACCAGGACAGTCATATTAGAGGGGAGATCAGAGTCATTGATATGTGGTAAGGGGTTGTCGTAGTTTCAGAAATCGGTGAAAGGAGCTGCTGCATCACAAAATGCTGGTAAGTGAAATATCAAGGTACCAAAGTGTTTGGGCCCCAATTCATAGTTGGAGGTCACATTAAGAAAAGTCAAAGGGAGGAGTCAGAGACATGTTAGCCTTTTTGGGGTTTCAGGGTTTGAAGATACAGGAGGACTCGCATCTGGGATCGTGAAGTTGTGAAACCTGAAGTACCCTTTCAGGTGAAGGCTGTGGTCTTATCAACAATCATGAGGAAGAGATTTGGTGCTTAGTGCTTGTTTTCACATGCGTAACTCATAAGGACCTGTGGATGCACACCAGTGTGTGTAAGAGATTTCCATGGGAAATCAAATAGTCAATTTGACTCAAGGGGAAGATAAGGAACGATCCTAAGACTAGGAGGTTGTGCAGTAAGACTACTAAGGAAGGGGGTGCTGCGTCAGAGTGGTATCAGAGCCAACAATAATTTTTTTTCTGTAGGTGAAAAGGAGATAGAAGGAAAGTCGTGATTTAAATTCTATGAGGGACAGATTTGAACAATGCTGCCAAGAAGGAGAGAAAGAGCTATGCCTGATATAGCCATGGAAAGGGAGATGAGAGAAATACGTGCTCGATTGGATGCTATCGAAACAACACAGAGATAGACTGTTGATGCTGGAGATGTCAGCAAATCCAAAAGAGAAAATGAGGCTAGAGCCGAAGAAGAAGTTGCAACCGAAGGCGTTGCAGAAGAATGTTTATTCCGAGCTATTGCAAGGATAGGTGTTGGGGAAAAGATAGACATTCCAATGTATGAAGGAAACTTAGACATTGAAGAGCTGCTAGATTGGTTTAGAGCTATGGATAAATACTTTGACTATGAGGATGTTGAGGAAGATAAGAAAGTTAAACATGCCATCACCAGACTTAAAGGGCATGTAGCACTGTGGTGGGATGAACTGCAGGCCGATAGGCGTTGAAAAGGAAAGCAAATAATTAAAAGTTGGGATAGGATGGTTGCAAAAATGAAAGACAAGTTTATACCTAGAGACTACCAAATTAATCTGTTTCGAAGAATGTAGAGCTTGAGACAGAAAGGGATGACAGTGAAAGAATGCACTGAGGAATTTTATAGGCTCAACATAAGGGCTGGTCATCATGAAAGTGATGATGAAAAGGTTGTCAAATACATGAATGGTCTCAGATATGACATTCAGGATGAGATGAGCATGATGAACATCAGGAATTTCAAAGATTCTTATCAAATGGCCCTGAAGGCTGAAGAAAAATTAGCCTAAAAGCAAGGTAAAAGAGGCTGAGGTCGAAGTCAAAGTAGAGGCAAAGAAATTGCCTAGGACAGAACTTAGAAGCCCAAGGAATAAGAAAAGAAACCCCATACTCACCTTGAAAGAATAGGAAGTTTATAGGGGGGGACAGTATTCTGATAGAAATACTTTTCCACGAGCAAGAGGAAGAGGAAGAGGCAGAGGAGGTGAGATAAAATGTTTTTCCTGTGGAAAGATCAGACATAAATATTTTGAATGTCACGACAGAAAAATAGATGGAGGAGAAGCTCACATTTATGAAGCGCAGAAGTGAAATGTTGAGGCAGAAGATGCAGAAGGCAGAAGTTCATTAATGATGAAGAAAATTCTCTTGAAGCCAGAGAAGGAGGTGGAAAATCCAGTCCAAAGAAACATTTTGTTTAGAACTGCTTGCAAGACCAAGGATAAGGTATGCAAGGTAATAGTGGACAGTGGGAGCATAGATAATATAGTATCCATAGAAATGGTGGGGAAGCTAGAATTGGAGACTATTTCACATCCGAGCCCATACAAAGTCTTGTGGTTACAAAAAGGACATCGGGTAACTGTCACTAAACAATGTCTAGCTGAATTTAAGATAGGGGGATATAATGATGAGATCCTCTGTGATGTTATTCCCATGGATGTCTGTCATCTTTTGTTGGGGAGACCATGGAAATATGACAGAAATGTTGTTCATGATGGGAGAAAGAACACTTACACCTTGGAGAAGAATGGTATAACACATATGTTGCTGCTAATTAAATACAAGGAGGAAAAACCAGAGGTGAACAATACTATACTTCTCATGAGTGGGAAAGAGCTTCTTGAGGAAGTCAAGAAAGAAGAAGACATGCAGTTTGTGGTGGTAAGAAAACCTAGTCATCTTAACTAGTACCAAGATAGATGACCTACTTGAGGAAATTCAGTAATTGTTGGAGGAATTTTCTAATATAATGGTGGACAAATTACCTTGTTTCATTGCCACCCATCAGGGGTATAATTCATCACATTAATCTTATACTTGGAGAAAATTTACCAAACAAGGCAGTATACAGATTGACGCCACAGGAAATTGAAGAATTCAAGAGACAAGTCCAGGACTTGGTGGACAAGAGATTGGTTAGAGAAATCTTGAGTCCATGCACTGTACCTACAGTGTTAAGTCCAAAGAAATATGGTGGCTGGAGAATGTGTACAGACTTGAGATCCATAAACAAAATCACCATCAGGTATAGATTTCCTTTACCTAGGATGGATGACTTGATGGATTCCTTGAGTGGAGCAAAGTTTTTTTCAAAATTTGATTTGAAAAGCGGGTATCATCAGATTAGAATGAGGGAAGGTGATGAATGGAAGAAAACATTCAAAACAAATGAAGGACTCTATGAATGGCTTGTCATGCTGTTTGGTTTGACGAATGCGCCAAGTACTTTCATGAGGTTGATGAACGAATTCTTGAAAGATTTCATCGGGAAGTTTGTAATCGTATATCTTGATGATATACTGATCTTTAGTAAGGCTGAAGGGGAACATCTAGAGCATTTAGCTCCAGTGATGAGGAGATTACAGCAAGAGAAGTTGCTGATCAATTTGAATAAGTCATCTTTCATGAAGACATAACTCATTTATTTGGGTTTTGTAATCTCTTCGAATGAATTGAAGATGGATCCGGAGAAGGTAAAAGCAATCAAGGATTCACCATCACCAAAGAGTATCTTCGAAGTTAGAAGATTCCATGGATTGGCTAGTTTTTACAGAAAGTTCATCAGGAATTTCAATGGAATATGTGCACCGATGATGGACATAGTAAAGAAAAGACACAATCTTTTCATTGGACAACAGAAGTGGAGAAATGTTTCAAATTGTTGAAAGATAAGATAACTGAACAACCAGTTCTAATTCTGCCAGATTTCAGTAAAACGTTTCAGGTAAGGTGCACCGCAAGTGGATTTGCGATTGCAGCAGTCTTAAGTCAAGACAACAAACTAATTGCATACTTTAGTGAGAATATGAATGAGACCAAGATGAAATATTCCACGTATGATAAAGAGTTCTATGCAGTCATACAGACGTTGAAGAAATGGAGAAATTACTTGGTTCCAAAAGAGTTTGTCTTGTATAGCGATAACCATGCTTTATAATTCATAACTCAACAAGAGAAACTAAACCAGAAGAATGCAAAATGGGTTGAATACATGCATAATTTTACTTTTGTTATAAAGCATATTTCTGGAATTGCTAACAAAGTTGTTGATGCTTTGAGCAGGAAATGTTTGATTCTGCAGGAGTTCAGAGTAAAGACCTTAGGTTTCGATAACCTCAAGGATATGTACAGGGATGATTCAAATTTTAAGAATGCTTATGAAGCATGCGAGAATCCAGTTCTCAGAGAAAAAATCCAATGGACTGAATACTTGATCCAGGATGGACTATTGTTTAGGGAAACCAGTTGTGTATACTAAAATGCTCTATGAGAGAGAGCCTCTTGAAGGAAAAACATAGTGGAGGATTGGCTGCACATTTCAGCCATGAAAAAATGTTCTCACAACTGAATAGGTCATACTATTGGCCAGGAATAAGGAAATATGTCAAGAGATTCATGAATAGGTGAAGAATTTGCTAGCACGTGAAGGGAAAGAGACATAATACAGGGTTGTATCATCCATTGCTAGTACCAGAGAGGCCATGGGATGCGATAAGTATGGATTTTGTGTTAGGAATGCCAAGGACGCAAAGAGGGTGTGACTCAATCTTTATGGTAGTCGATAGATTTTCCAAAATGGCACATTTCATTCCATGTCAGAAAACCAGTGATGCAAATCACATTGCAAATATGTTTTTCAAAGAAGTTGTTAGACTTCACGACTTACCCAAGAGTATTGTATCGGACATGGATACCAAATTTGTTGGTCATTTCTGGATAACCCTATGGAAGAAGCTGGGGACTAATTTATCTTTTATCTCATCATATCATCCTCAGACGGATGGACAGTATAAGGTAGTAAACTAAAACTTGGGAGATTTATTAAGGAGTTTGGTGGTTGAACATCACAGTCAATGGGATCAGATTCTGCCACAAGTGGAATTTGCATATAATGATTCACCAAACAGGAGTACAGGACATAGCCCATTCTAGATAATGTATGGAATGAAGCCAAGAGGAGTATATGAATTGAGGGACTTAGAGAAGAGAGAATTCATAAGTGCTAGTGCAGAGGATTTTGCAGCGTGGATACAAGAACTCCACAACAATATTAAGGAGCAATTGCAAAATTCCAACCAGGAATATAAGCACAGAGAAGATCAACATAGAAGAGAACTTCAATTTGAAGTAGATGATTTGGTTTTAGCGCATCTTAGAAAAGAAAGGTTCCCAAGAGGAATGTATAATAAATTGAAGATGAAGAAAATTGGACCGTGTAAGATCATAAGAAAGTTTGAAGAAAACGCTTATGAGATTGAATTACTGGATGGGGTAGGAATATCACCCATATTAAACATAGCCGATCTGTATCCTTACAAAACTGATGAAACAGAGAGATCATAGGATCATAAGGAAGTACAATGGTTTAAACAAATTCCTGTAGCTGAAAAGCCACAGATGGAGAAGATAATTGACCAGAGAGTTAACAAGAAGACCCAAAGAAAGACATATTTTGAATATTTGGTCAAATGGAAGGGACACCCAATTGAGGATTTCAGTTGGGAAAGAGAAGCAAATATCCAAATACATGGACAGACACTACAGGATCTCATGAACATCAATTCATGAATTTTCTATCCAGAGGAGTATGATGCAGGAGCATCGTAAGTAACCAACAAAGCGAGTGCAAAGACAAAGGCAGATGGATATGCACCAACAGACATTTTGAAAATGTTTTAAATTTAAATGAAGAGACATTAATGTAATAGTAGCATACATATTTAAATTTATGTTCAGGATATTGTAAACAGATCTTGAGCATTGCTCACATCTGCCAGATAAAGAGGCATTTATTGTAATTTATGAAAAGTTGTTTTAGATTTTATTTCAGATTAGATAGCTTGTAGTGTAGGAGGGAAAAACAGATAGAAAGACACCCTCGCTTGTATCAGTGTAAGTGTGGAGTAAGCTGTAGATTTTTAGAGAGTAAGAACACATAGAAGAACCCATGTACAAGAATACTTGAGTTAATATAATAAAGCTTTGACTCACGTTCATGGTTTTATTATGCTTACTATTTTCATCTGTTGAATGGTATGTATATAGTTTCTTATATTATTTGTTTATGCATTTGTTTCAATGATGTGTTGTGTGTATGATTTCATGTTAAAGGTATGAAGTCTGAGAGAAGGGAAGAATGAGTTTCAATTGTTCCTCTTTCTGAGAATTCTTGCAAGGAGTGCAGTGAATGTCAGCAAGGTGTGCATTGATGAAGTTATGAGTTTTATCTCAGAAAGCTCAGGAGGAATACCATTGTACTCATATTAGTAGAAGTGAAAAGTTTTCCCGGATTTGTGCAAAGTGTGTGCAGGCTGGTTAAGGCATTGAATTTTATCCACCAAGGAGGAGGATTGAAGGACTGTTGTTGCAAGAAGTACATAGAGTCGGAGGGCCAAACAACTAGATGTTATTTTCAAATGCCGCAAGGAGTGCATGCCGAAAATTTTTGGGAGATTCTTGAGTTGCAAGTGAAAGCTCAGGAGGGATAGAACTGTTGAAGTGTTCAAAGGGAGATGAAGGTTGAGGTCACCCATAAGAGGGATGGTTCAGAAGGGTTGATGCCAGAGTGTTTGGCGAAGGAGTTTTTGAAATGGAAAGGACGGTGGAAACACTTCCAGTGGAAGTACTGATCTACTATGGGTCGTTGGATCTAGTTAACCATCAAGGGAGATAAGCCAAGAGTTGTTAGGTGTTAGAAGCTCAAGAGGGATAGTGGTCATTGGATCCAGATAAATGAGGATTGTTGATCTTGTGCACAAATTTCATGTTTCATAATTTAGGAAGTGGAGGAGGTTGTGACTCGGAGTCGAGAGTCATGAACTCTTGATTCGTGAAGTCTCGATAGAACCAGGACCATCAGATCATAGGGGAGCTCAGAGCCATTGATCTGTGGTAAGGGGTTGTCGCAGTTTCAGAAGTCGGTGAAAGGAGTTACTGCATCACAAAGCACCGGTAAGAGAAATCCCAAGGTAATGAAGTGTTTGGGCCCCAGTTCATAGTTGGAGTTCACATCAGGAAAAGTCAAAGGGAGGAGTCAAAGACCTGTTAGCCTTTCCGAGGTTTCAGGGTTTGAAGAGACATGAGGACTCGCATCTGGAATCAAGAATTCACGAAACCCAAAGTACCCTTTTGGGTGAAGGCTATGGTCTTATCAGCGATCATGAGGGAGAGAGTTGTCTCTTAGTGCTTGTTTGCACAGGCGTAACTCATAAGGACTTGTGGATGCACACCAGTGTGTGTTAGATATTTCCTTAGGAAATCAAAGAGTCAATTCGACTCAAGGGGAATATAAGGAACGATCCCAAGACCGGGAAGTCATGAAGTAAGACTGCTGAGGCAGGGGGTGCTGCATCATATGTGACATTCCACATACCAATGGAAATGGCATGACAAACACTATCCATCTAGGATAGTTTCACTGAAACATTCACTGATATTCAACTCATTATTCCACATAGAAGCAGAAACATACTTCAAGGATTACTCAATTGTAAAGCATCTTCCCATGAGGGCTTTCACCATAAGGGGTCCACTTTGGATTTCATCCATTTTTACACCTTATCAACCATGATAAGACAATAATGATTCATATTTACATCTATCCAAAAATGCATCATATACTAATGAAACCACATCGATCCATCTTCATCTATCATCATGTATAAATGCCAACTCATTGATCTAAGACATACATCAAACCTTTAGCATCAATCAATTCCTTGACATCAATCAATCAATCATCCCTTGACATCAATCAATCACTTGAAATCAATCCTTTGACATCAATTAATTAAACTTTTGACATCAATGACAACATGATTTAACACTTATTTCTCACACTTATGAATGAATTTGAACTTGGCATGAATGAATCAGACACCTAAATTTCCGAAGTCTGTAGGAACACTCACTTCAAAACATGGTTGTTGATCTACCTAAAGTGTTCCCCCCTGAAGGAGTTTCTAAAGGTTGTGTACTTGGAAATCATCATCGAGCATTGTTTGACACTAGAAAAGTGTGGTGAGCACATGAGTTATTGGATTTGGTTCAGAGCAATGTCTACTCCATAAATCTACCTTCTCTCATAGGCACAAGGTATATTTTGACTTTCATTTATGAGATCTCTCGTTTCACATGGGTTTATTTTCTTTGATAATTTCAAAGAGTTTAGAGACTTTAATATGGCAATACTTTGGTGTTTTTGTTGGTCATCTCTAGATGAATGTTAAGTATTAACCTTCAAATGTTAGGAAGGATGTGTGCAATCTTGAAATGACCCAAAACTAAACAGAGATATCTCAAGAGTCAAGGCAGGGTGCACAAGGATTGGACTAGACTTGTAGTTGGAGAAAAGTGATGGGTGGAATGTAGGTAGTGGTTGTGAATGAAACAATGGTAGTATAGATGACCCAACAATGGATGATGCAACCTGCATACATATTAATAATATTTTTATTAGTACCAAAACTTAAAATTTTTATCTATATCTATATCTATCTATCTATCTATCTATGTGTATATATATAAAACAAATTTGAGATTTAAGCAAGATTTAACTCAACACGTGATACCTATTAAGGTAGTGACTTGTCTATCCTAGGTGGACATGGCTCGTCACCATATGATACTGCAACCTATAGAAACACAAGAAAATTATATTTGTGTGTGCCATAAAATAATGAAATCACTATGGTGAATTTAATAATTGTGGCACACACCTGTGTCTGCGGTACACCAAATAAACAAGTTGCCTCTACTACTGCATCAGTGGTGGAGACCGACACTTATGCATCTACCGGTGCATAGGGTCTATTATAGGGCCATAATAATTACAAAACATCAAATAATAATATATGGAAACACACACACACACACACACACACACACACACACACAAACACACACACACATATATATACGATCATGAAGAACAAAGAGATGGTTAAGATACTCACCTCCTCCATGAAACTCTGATTTCCATTGGCCTCCATTGACCCATAACAAGTCTACTTGCAACTAGAGTATCTAAGAGGCTCACATGAATGGCTACTATGTCCATGTGCCCTCTCTTGGCTACACTCTATTGTAGGGGTTGAAGGTATGACCCATCTACTAATGTCACGAGTGGGCACCTCTTGTTGAGATAATGCAACAAAACTCACTTATTGCACCAGGATACAAGTCGACATTAATAAATATAACTATGTTTGTTGGATACCTTATATAATGGGAGAATGTTGAGAAAGGTGTTGGGTTGTTGAGAGGGGGGTGAATCAGTAATAGTGTAATTATAATCCTTTTTCTTCAAATGTTATATTAATGTAGAATTATTATCCAATAATGAGCAGTAAGAAATAAACAATCACACACATAGACAGTACACCAGTGTTTTACGTGGAAACCCAAATCGGGAGAAAACCACAGAATTCTTTTTCTTATATGTCTTGAAGAATTACATTCATTGGAAGCACCAACTTCCTTTGTTTTCCAGCTGCAACTGGAAGGAGGCTCCAAACCCCTAGTTTCTCAAGCTACAACCTGAGGGAAGCTCCAACTCCCCAATTCTCTGGCTACAACCAGAAGGAGGCTACAATGCCCATTGTTCTCTGGCTACAACCGGAAGGTGGCTACAACCACATGTCCTTGCCCTGTCCTGCCACCCTAAAGTAGAAGTAGAATGATGGAACTGATGTCACACTATCACTGTAATATATACCATTGTAAACTTGTACCAATAAATTTGAACCATGCATCAACCATGCATCAACCTGTACCTCAACCTGTAATCAACCTGTACCATATACAAGTGCATCAACCATGCACCAACCTGTAATCAACCTGTACCATAAACAAGTGCATCCAACCATGTACCAAGTATGTACCAATAATGTGTCAACAACTATGACTCATCAATATGTACCAACATCATCAACTATACACCTCATGTATGTGCGCCAACTCATCAACTACTTGTCTCAACCATGTACTCAACATGTACCACAACCAAAAGCCCTCATCAATTTCATTATAAAAATCTGATTTGTAGCTTTGTAATAGACCTGGTGTATATGATCACATTCTTTCAAACCTTCCTTAACTTTAAAAACAAGAGACTATCATTTTCATCAAACTTTTCTTTAGTCTCACATGCTCAGTTTTGGAATAGTCAACAACCCTAATTTGAAGTAATCATAACTTTGAACCTGTAATGTATAAAGATTTGAAACTGATATACAATGTTATTCACTATGGTTTATACAATTCCTCCAAGTGTCACTACTTGGAACCTCTCAGAAAAGTAGTTATAGAAAAACTGGCATACCATGCTGAATTCTGGCTTATTCTAGAGAGCAATCTTGTAGAGCATGCCCCGCACACAATATTTGATTAATTAATCTGAAAATGTTACAAAAAATACTAAAGAATGTACCCTAACCAATACATTTTGTCTCACTGAATTTGGAGCTTTTATGAAGAATTTATGACATTTTTACCCGAAACACTTGATTTTGACTATTTTCAGGACTGACCACAAACCCTATTTTCCACGGAGTGTAACTCCCAAAATACAATGAACCACAAGCTGAATTTTTTACCATAGATACATGAATATGTTTTATCACTTGCATATCAATTTCAAGGTCTGAATCATTATAGAAAAACATTTATAGTGAAAATTGTGAGATGACCTGTAAATAACATACCTTAGAAAGCACCATCAAAAGAATTTATCCTTCCTTGCATTTCAGCCTTCTTTTCTTCACCTTCACTCCAAATTCCAGTTTAGATATCCTTGGTTACCTTAGACATGTATATATATTCAATATTCTCAAGTGTAATTCAAATGAGATATCCTTTCCTCTTATTTATACTCTCCAAGTAGCTTCCTTAAAAACATCTTCTAGGTCACTTGGCCCACTTTCCTTATTTTAGGGTTGGGTCCACTTCTAATTTATCTATTAAATTTATTATTGAAATAATTTATTTTTATTCAATTTGAATTATAATACACTCATCACTTCAATTTATTATTTAACTTTTAAAATCTCTTAAACCACTTTGACTACTTTGACCTTTTGGGGCTTCTAGATGACATATGAGGGTCCTCCAACTTCGTAAGGACATAACTCTCAAACCGTGAGGGTTATGTTACATTCTACATACAACCAAAAATTGCATGACATGTACTATCCATATAGAATAGTATTATCTGAAAATATATCATAAATCATACCGTTACCCATCAAACAAACTTGGGTCCATTACCCAAACTTGGGGTCTCCAACTTCTCATGGCCATAACTCTCTAACTGTGAGAAATTATGTGATGTCCCACATACCACCAGAAATTACATGACAAGCACTATCCATATAGGATATTTTCCCTAACAAGTTCACTTTCCTTCATCTCATTATTCCATAATTTAGCATGGTTTCTCTTACTCCACAAAGTGTTTTCCCGTGAGGGATTTCACCATAAGGGGACCACTTTGGAGTTCATCCATATTTACTTCTTATCAACCATGAAAAAACAATAATGAGTCATATTTAC
>ML776890.1:2237322-2249852 GCA_009831015.1 Picea engelmannii | reverse complement strand
TCCATATTTACTTCTTATCAACCATGAAAAAACAATAATGAGTCATATTTACATCAAAAAATATTGGGTCCATTACCCAAACCTTTGTGCTACGTGGCTTTCTTCAAGGGTTGACATCAATGACAACCAACCTTAATCAACAAAAGGGGGTTAGGCCTTCACCTAGGAGGACAAGGATCCAGCGCAGGGTCATTCCTATCATGCTCTCTATCCTACGTGGACCATAGACGTACCCCCTAGAATTCATGAAGGTCAAAGTAGTTGACATGGTGATTGAAAAATAATCTCTTCCCATAATTTCCTTTGGAAATATAGAGATACCTCCCAATTATTGCAAGGAGGTTTTTTGAACACCATGAACCATATATCCATCTAGTTATCCTTTAATTTCTAGTGGATACACCAATCCATTCAAATACATATTTTGTCGACTGGTGGTTGTAGTCTTGTTCTAGGATCAATAAATAAGGACATCAAATCTTGTTTTGTAATATTCAAGTCTCAAACATAGTTTTTATTGATGTCATTCCTATAATAGTCAAACATTCTACCCTGTATTTAGAAATATTGGTTAATTTCCCTTAGGAACTTGTAATGGAAAATACAATGGCATCCAATGAAGTGACCAATGACAATCGACTAGGCTCTCTTGTACCCCTTAAGTCACAAACAATTGATCTCAAATAGGTCAACCCTTCATCAATTTCTATGTTTATGTTTGGTGGTTCTGGTGGGTTGGGGTTTTTTGTGCCTTTGTGTGGTTGTATGGGTTTTTGATTTCATCCAAGTTCCATATTAATTATTTTGCTACAATTTACTAAGGGAGTTCATATAAATTAGGTTGATTTTTTTAATTAAATTAAAAAATTACAAAAAACATGTAAATAAATAGTTTAAGAAATAATAATAAAAAAATGATCACAAATACATACCTTTCCTACCTCTGAGACGGTGTTAGGATCTCGTGGTTTCTTGGTGAGAAAAAACCCTCTTTTCATTTTGCTCAATAACTCCCAAAACATGAGGCGTAGTGGTCAAAATGGACACAAACCGCACCTGCGGGCCTTTTTATTGGGCTCGACAGGAACTTGCACATGTTCTTGGGAATGTTCCTATGTGGCATGCTGAGTTGAGGTTTGGTGTTTCAATCCTTCACATAAACAACATGTGCATGTTCCTAGAAACACACACTCGTTCTTGCGTTAGCAGGCTCATGCTCACCCTGTTGCCACTTTATCATCCATCAATTTCTTGTACTTGCTCACAAATACTTAAAAAATTCCAATTAAAAGGAAACATATGTAATATATAAATAAAAATAAAGAGTGTCTTTTACACCTATATAAGATTCAACCTAAGAAGTTATGGAGGAAAATTCTAATTCTTAAAACTAACGAAAATATAATATGATTTCCTTGAATGACTAGAATTCCTACCTTAAAAGTATTTATGAATTCCCTAATGCCATGGAAACCATTCAAAAAGTTTCTAAAGAGGATGAATTTCTATGGAATATGTGGAGTTTGTGGTTAAGTGTCTTGCAAATGGGAAATATTAGGACATTGAAGGCTACCAAGCTAAAAAAATTTTAAATCAGAGGGCCTATCCTTATCTTTCATATACACAAGATCTTTAATTTAGTTATCAAACAAGGCTTCCCTAAACCCTGGACACAAAACCTCATTGCACCTATTTTGAAAATTGGGGATAAAAACATTCCCTCTAATTATGGGGCCATTATAATTAGCCTTGTTTTATCTAATTTGTTTGGAATTATTTTGGCAAAAAATATTAGCCTATGGGTAGAAATCCATGTAAAAAGAGATAAATTCCCGATTGGTTTAGGAAATATCATTCAACTGTGGACCACCTTGTTACACTTAGGATCATTTTTGAGGAGTGTAGCAATAATAAAACTAGCCTGCCACGTTGTTTCAATGACTTTAGAAGTGGCTTTTGAGTTGAGGGATTCTACAATAAGGTTGTATGAGAATTTATTACCAAGTTTACGAACACTGAGGGCTAGTCATAATAAATTAATTACAATACTAGAGTCTATCAAAGTTGTCCATTGTTCCCTTGTTATAGGAAAATCCCCCTACGGACAGGTGAATATCCTCTTGGATTATAGACCCCTATACCAAGACAGAAAGATGCTAACATTGGAAACTAATATCCCTTTGAATCTAATTACCTAATCAGAAAGAGAAGGAGAAGGAAGAAAGTGTGATGCACCTTGTTCTGGTGTTTTTCCTTTCTTCTCAAATTTGAGCTTGATCCCAGAGCTCCTTGGCATCGTTCGACACCTGCAATGCAATGGAAAACTAGAAAACAAAGAAATCCTACTCTACTCTATAATATTAGTTTAATAAAATTCATATATAATAGACAACATATGTAAAGATACATAGATTAGAAGGGAATAGGCCAAGCATATATTAATGAGAACTCAAAAGAGATACTTACAAACCATAGATGAAATCACAATAGCCTCTCCAAATCCTCCTCATCCAACCCTTGCATAAAGCTCCCAAAATCATAGATTTGATATCCTAAAGCTTTATCCCAAGACCATAGGTTTGATACTTCAAATCTTCCCTTCTCCTCTCCTCCATAAAAATCCCTCATTATATAGGATTTGGAAGATAATCCACCATGGAAAATATCAGTCATCAGATCCACTAAAAAGGGATATGAAAGATATTTAGGGAGAAAATATCTCTTAAGGATTTTAGGGAGGAAATATCTCTCAAGTATTTTAAGGAGGAAATATTTCAACCATCCATGAGATCCTCCACCTTCCCTAAAAAATATGAAACCAAATGTGAGGTGGATTCTCACACTTAATTAATTACTTTTTTCGTGAATATTAATAATAATTCATGTGCACTTGGTATTTTGGCCTTCATGTAATATATCCCTCCTCCAAATTGACTAGGGATTGTGACATAGGTTATTTTATGGTGTCAAGGTATATGAGACACTTATATGACACTTACGACACTTAGGGAAAGGTACCTAGGTGTGAAAATTTCATGTGTAACACCCATACCTTTTTTGGCTTATATATCGACAAGTTAGAAGTGGTTTGGAAGAAGTAGGTTGTGTCGGCCAGATTTTCACTAGTATATTCATCAATCTTCTTCTTTACACTTACAATTTTATTCTTATGGTGAGGAGTCCCTACAATCTTGGAAAACAACTAAGAATCCTCATGGATTTTTGGTCCAGTATGGGTATGACTATTAATACTAACAAAAAGAAAGTAATAATAATTAAATCCAATAAAATCACCTACAATACTTTCATATATGAAAATAACAACTTGGAGGAAGTGCCTTCGTACAAATATCTTAAAACTAATATTCATCACAAGCTCAAATGGAATTATAACATTGAGAAAAGGATAAATCGAGGGTGGAAAATTATTATGGGCTTGAAAAAATTGTAAGTTAGTGGATCTTTCGATATGGGATAAGAAAAAAATCTTCCTTGAGACTCTCATTGCTCTTATTGTTTTATATGGATAGAAAGTTTGGGGATGCAGTATCTCTAGATAGTCATGGGAAAAATAGAGAAGATCCAAAATAATTTTATAACCTGTAATCTAAAAATTAAAGGAAATACACCCTATCCTATCCTCATAAAAGAATTCATTTTCTCCATTGAAAACACTACTATGACTATGTATCTACTATATGAGAACAAGTTAAACAACATGAAATACTAGAAGCTTCCTTTTCTTCAAACTCTAGCCAAAACCACCTTTGAATCGAGAATGGATGGCATAAGGATGTCCATTGTTGGATAAACTATTGGGGAATAAAGGAAGCGATCATTTTGTAGAATAAGGATAATATTGAAAATAATATTACATCAAAATTTAAGAAGAAAATGTGGTGCGATAAAGATTTAGAGGGAAAAATTAAATTAAGATATTATGAGGCAAACAAACCTAATCTAGAAGATCAAATATATATTTATTTTTTGAGGAGTGTAAAGAAGAAAATAAACATTACTAAAATAAGAACAAATTCTCATGAGCTCCATAGTGAAATTGGGCGTTGGTCTGTTCCGAAAACACCGTGAGGTCTATCACCTTTGTGCCACTAAAAGCGTTGAAAATAAGAAAAACTCTCTTAGAATGTCCATCTTATACCCAAATTGGATTTGAATTTTAAAATATTTGTCACATTATCAAACTTCCTAGCCTTTTAAATCACCAAAACTATGGTGATATTGGGATGCTTCTCTTAATTCTTTTCGAGTACATTAATAAAATTCTATAGAATTCCAAGCCATCCCTTACCTTCTTAAGGTTCAATAGACCAATTCAGTTACAATGGAGATTAATCACCATCATTGTTATCATAATTTAGTAGAAAGGAAAAGGACGATATCAATTGAAATAGTAAAATTAAATTTCATAATAAAAAATTTGTATATTGATAAATTTAATGAAATGAGAAAAATGTATTTTTTTTGTTTGATAATTTGTTCATGATTTTTGGGACTAGCCTATAGTCTAAGAAATTGTGACCCAAGGGTCTTTAAGCTGTCAAAATCACTTGAGTATCACACTCAGACTCGAACACACCAACCGTTATCATGCTTTGAGTTTAGAAGTCTCACCCAACTACGACAAAGTTTCAAACCAGTGTTACCTTACAAAATGAGGCCCCTCGAAACCAATTGAGATTTGACAAATGAATTTTTTTATTTATTAAACATATTATTATATGATTTATAAAAAATACAGAAGACAAAATATACTAAATTTAAAAAGTAAAACCTAAATTTTATAAATTGAGAAAATCTTTTATTAAATATATATTATTTAATAATGAAAAAATGGAAAATAAAACCAATTAAAAATAACTTTAAAAAATAAAATAAAATTTTCCGAATTATTATGAATTAAAATTCTTACATTTACTTATAGTTTCTAAGAAAATTAAGATTTATTTTACTAAACAGATCACCATATGACTCAAGATAAAGAGGAAAAGTATCTCATACATAAATGCTTTTATATTTATTAATAAATTAATGAAATGAGTTATATATATATATATATATATATATATATATATATATATATATATATATATATATATATTAACATCATCATTTCATGGCTTTCTGAAAAGGAAACTAAGTCTATAGAAAGTTTTAGAATATCAATCAAAAGGAAATCAAGCCATAGAAAACTTCAAAATACCAACCGACATGTATCACTATTTCCATGTTGATGCTTAATCATCCGAGAGAGGTTCAAAACCTCATATAATATAAAATAAGATCTTAAGGAAAACAAAACTAACATCAATATAACCAAGATAAACATAACTACAAATAGTGACAACATATGATGACCACAAAAAGAATAATATAGACTTACTAGTTTTGGCCACATATGATGACTACAAATAAAATAATATAGACTTACTAGCTTTTTCCTTAAGGGTTGGCAAGCACAGGAGCTTGGATGTTAGGAACAACCTTTCTTGAATGTCCTTTTGAGAATATTCATTTACAATATTGACTAGATTCAAGTAGGTTCCTTTAGAGTTCGTCTATAATGACTAGATTCAGGTAGGCACCTTTAGAGTTTCTGGCACAATACTTTTCATCATCCTACTCATCTTCCACCTCAATTTTGATGCCAAAGACCAATATGTAGGCCACCTCAAACTTGGCCTCAAATAACATGAACCTTTCCAATAGTTCTTTGTGTTGAGATACATGCTCATGAAGAACTTGTTGAGCTCCATGATCCTAGAGAACTTAGGCAATGAGGGTCTTAGTGCGCTAGTAATGCTCAATTTATATTTCAGGACCTTGATGTCTCTGCTCCATGAGAACCGAGATATAAAGAACTAACCCTTAATTTCCATCTTAATTTTCTCATTTACACACATTTTAGGTTCTCTAGAACAATTTCTTTCAATACATCAACCCCCACCTTCAACTTAGTTGACAACATGGTGTGGAAGGATTTCTCAACTCTGTTGGCCATCCTTTTAGCTTTGGTTATAGGAGGTGTTTATGCCACACCAGGAGCACGTCGAGTAATGCTTCTATGCCTCCTCCTCTGACCCCTTGAACTAGATTCAAGAGCCTCCATGTCAAAGTAATATTCCATATCAATAGAGGATCTGCGATGAGGTGTTTGTGGGCCCAAAGCACCGCAAACATGGAGAATATAAAACCACTATATACTATCACTAATATTAGGAAATTAAGACCGAAATGATCCATGTTTGGACCTTGGTGCCTAGGGAACAACTGCCAACATAGAAACCAAAAGAACTAGGTGACCAACCAAATTGTGAAGCTGAGATGAACATGACTCCTAGAAATTCCTTGATGAATATTTAGAGCCCCCTAACCTATTATGTTTTGGTTACCCAGTGTGGTTATGTTGAGGGAAGTTTCCTTAGATGAAAAATACAAAAGACACAAAAAAAGTAGCCATGAAAAATATTTCCATCCCTCATAGTTGATAGAGCCACAAACAACTTCCAATAAAAAGGCCACTGAAATTCCCCATACCAACCAGAGAACCAGACCCCAGGACCCTACTGAAACTGGGCAATGTGAAAGGCCCCCATGATTATGAAGACTAGTTCCTCCATCCCAACTAAAACTCGATCCCACTCTTTCTGCCATGCTTTCTTACATTCCCATCACTCCAATCTCAACAATGGATCTTATTTGGATTGGATGAGCCACAACCATATTCCAAGCCCTATTGTCCTCACTTTTCCTGTCTTATTTCCTTTGCACCTGGAACGATGATATCTAGCTGACTTCACTTATGTGCTCTTATTTCCTTTGCACTAGGAACGATGATATCTAGATACCTTCCCATACGATCCTTGTCAAATTTCCCATCTACATAGAGAGCCACTTCGCCCTCATTTGTCACCCCATCTGGGTTTACAAAATATATTACTATAAATTGAGGGAAAAAATATAAATTTAATTTTATAAAATAATATTTTTATTTGTTTTTCATAAAGTTAATCAAATTGAGAAAATATTTTATAAGCATATGAGCTTGTCATTAAGGAAAATGGAAATGAAAATTTAGGAAAATGGAAAAAAAATAAATCTTTTACTATTAAATTTTAGATTTATTAATAAATTTAAAAGAAGAATAAACTTATGTTATTGAAAATAATATTAACCAGAGAACCAAACCCCAAGACCCTAATGAAACTGGGCAATGTGAAAGGCCCCCATGATTAGGAAGACTAGTTCCTCCATCCTAGCTAAAACTCGATCCCGCTCCTTCTACCATGCTTTCCTGCATTCCCATCACTCCAATCTCAGCAATGGATCTAGTTTGGATTGGATGAGCCACAACCATATTCCAAGCTGGACTTGTCGATGACACCACATGCAAAACCCTACATCATTGGTTGTCTTCACTAAGGAATATATCTTCGCGTCAAACAATAATGTCGTCTACCCTACTACATCAAGCCCTTTAAAAACAATGTAGTGTGTGATATTTCTCCCCTTGAAGTTTGTGATGTTATTTTAGGAAAACCATATTTGTGGAAGCAACATGTTGTGTATGAGTCTACACCCTGAAATGTTATTATTACTTTGGGTAGACAATTGTATAGGATACCAGAGGTAGCACCCCCTATTGCTATTTCTTTAATCTCTTCTAAGCAATTTAGTAAGGTCATTTCACAGACCGAGAAGTTCATATTTTTTGTGATCCGTGCTCATAGCAAGTAGAAGGTCACCACCACATCCATGGCCTCTACACATATCCTCTATTTGCAATAGAATCAAGTGGATGGGATAGTGGAAGAGTGCAAAGACATCTCCTCACCCATGTACTGACACACTACCAAGTCAAGCATCCAATTGATCTAACCCATGGTACACCTATGCCTAATGGACTAGTCTATCGTTGGTCGCTGATGGAAAATTACAAAATCAAGTGTCAGATCCAAGAGCTTCTTCAAAAGGGGCACATCAGACCCAATTAATCCCCTTGCAGAAGACCAATCGTACTAGTGCAAAATAAAGACGAGACATGGTGGCTCTACATTGATTACAAAGCATTAAACAAAATCATAGTCAGGAACTGGTACCCAATTCCCCAAATTAATGACCTTATTTACCAACTCAAGGGGGAAAAGTTCTTCAACAAGATTGACCTAAATTCTTCCTACCATCAAGTTCCCATTGAACCAAATGATGTATGGAAGACAACTTTCAAATCTAAAGAAGGTCTCTTCGAATGGCTGGTCATGCCCTTTGGCTTAACAAATGCACCAACCACTTTCATGAGGTTGATGGATGATGTATTGAGACCATTCAACAAATCTTTTGTGGTGGTATATTTGGATGACATCCTCATCTTCAGAAGAACTTGGGAGGAGAACATGTAACATATTCAATAGGTTTTGAGCACTATGTAGCAACACAAAATATATGCCAACTTGGAAGAATGCTCCCTTGGCATGAACATGGTCCAATACTTGGGCTACATTGTTGATGAGCATGGGGTACATGTCGATCCAGCTAATATCCAAGTCATTCTTGACTGGCCAACCCTGACCACACTAACCGAGCTTCAGAGCTTCTTTGGACTTTCCAACTTCTACCGAAAGTTTGTGTTGGGATTCTCCCATATTGCATGGACCCTCAGCCAAGTGATCAAGGGCATTGGCAAGAAAAATTTCACGTGGGGGAAGTTACAACAACGAGCATTTTATGATTTGAAGCATCATTTGTGCTTAGCTCCAGTACTCTCCTTACTTGATCTGCAAAAACTGTTCAATATTGAGACTGATGCATCCAACTATGTTGTAGGCACAATTCTCACTCACCATAGTCATCTGGTAGCATACCATAGTGAGACACTCTCAGATAATGTTCGAAAATACCCCACTTATGACAAGGAAATTTATTCCATTGTAAAAGCATTTTGTCAATGGAAACATTACATTCTGTTAAAGGAGACAATCATCCATAATGATCACAAGCCTCTATAGTTCATAAAGACATAGGGGAAGCTACAGAATGACTAGCATCAGAAGTGGTCCACCTACCTGCAAGAGTTCCATCTCAACATCAAGTATAATACAGGGAGCACAAATTGTGTCGTTGACTACCTCAGTCGACCTCCTCTAGTTTCACTCACCACCATGCTCCATTCCTGTGGGCATGAGGCATATGAGTGGCCCTACCTTTATCAGCAAGATCCATACTTCACCACCATCTATTAGCTCTTGGGTACATGTATGGATATCATGAGTTTTCACATTCAAGATGAAATTTTATGACATCTGGGCCATCTTCGTGTTTTTTCAAGAGAGTGTGCAAAGATAATTTGGGAGGCTCACTACAATCGGATGGAAGAACATTTTGGTGTGGAGAAAAATGTGGTCATTCTAAGGAAACATTTTTATTGGCCAAAACTTTGATAGGATGTCAACAAGTATATCAGTTCTTGCACTCCCTGTGCCATTTCCAAGCCAACCATCAATAATAAAGGATTATGCACCCCTCTTCCTATTCACGAGACACCTTGGGAATCTGTCTCGATGGATTACATGTCCATCCTTCCATCCACCAAGCAAGGAAATTATTGTGTATTTGTGGTGGTTGACTGGTTTTCCAAGATGGCCATTCTCACAGCCTGCAAGAAGAGCATCATAATGACATATATTGCCAAGATCTTCTTCAAACTAGTGTGGGTCCATTTTTGGATACCATATACCATCATCTTCGTTAAGGAAATTTGGTTCCTCAACACATTTTGTTTGAGTCTCCAGTCACTATTGGACACCAATCTCACTAACTCCACTGCCTTCCACCCTCAAACTGATGGCCAAACAAAGGTCGTCAATCAGATGATTGTGCACATACTACACATGTATAACTCTAAGAATATGCATACATGGGATGATATTCTTCCCTATGTTCATCATAGATGAAACCAATCTTTCCATAACTCCATTGACCATAGCCCCTTTTAGGTGGGGTTGGGATTCCAAACCTTGGGTCCCATTGATGTTGCACTACCTCTTGCAATAACACAAACATATTATTCCCATGTTCATTATGAGGCCGATAAAGACACCAGGTTAATTGAGTGGATTCAACACATCCACGAATAGGTCCATAATATTTTGTAGAAAGCCAATGCTAAGAAGAAGTGGCACCATGATAAACACCGGGTACCACACAAGTTTCAAGTGGGCAACAAGGTATGGTTACATTTGAAAAAGAACGCCTTACAAGGTCCCATCAGAATATCCATCCACTTCGCTATGGTCCTTACACTATCACTAAGGCTGTGGGTGACAATGCTTTTGAGCTCAACAATACCCCCTTCCTTGAATTGCACCCATTGTTCAATGTGGACCTCCTCCGACCATATTTTCCAGCATTATTGGACACCTCGGAGATCGTAGAAAAGTTTACACCAATAGAGATCAACCCTGACTACATGGAATAGACATCCACCGATCAGATAGTGGACACACAGGTCAAGGGCACTCACTAGTAGAGGATCCAACTTTATCGGGTTGTCAAGGCAAGGCAGCTCCTGTACCAAGGAAAATGGCTCACCCAGAGCCAAATTCAACAAAAATTTCCTCACCTGATTTGGGAACTCAACACAATGGAGACAATTTCTTCCCAAGTAGGGAGGAATGATCCAAGTGGATATAGGTGGCCACCCACCTATTCCATTTGGCTCCTCTTGACATTTTTTAGTTCAACACGTTCTTCTGCAATTCTTTGTAATTTTGGTCTCTACACTTTCGGTGTTCTCTGAAGCCTTCGCAAGTTCTAAGTGGACATTGGTGGCCTCCCACCTAATCCAACTGGCTTATTTTGGAAGTTTTCATGTCAGTACATCTTTTTGTACTTCCAGGTTTATTTTGGGGCCCTAAATAGTGTTTTTTTTTTTTTGCTTTCCTTATTCAAACTATAGACATAGTCATATTTTGATGGAATAATGTGTAGTTCTCAAAAATACCTTTCCAATGGGCTATAACATACCTAAAATGAAGGTCATATGAAAACATTACAACCCTGGGAAGTTGAGGTACCAACTTACTCATCGAGGCCCACATAACGTTTGTCGTTTCATATCCTAGGGTTAGGTTTTTGAATGTTTATGGTCTTGGGATTCACGAGTAATTTCAAAAAGGCCTCTAGAGCCTCATTGTAATCATTCTTCTTAGACATATGCATGTATTAGCCACATATCTTCTCATAGATAGATACAACCATTCGAGCAAGTTGTTTTCAGTTCTGCAGTTTTACAATTTTAGCCTATTTTATGTATTCAATAGAAGTTATTGTTCATTGGATATATGTTGTTGTTTTCTGTATCTTTGTATTATTTTATTTAGTTTTTTATTCATTTCGTTCCACTCATAAATATGGATCACTAATACCATGTAGAATGTGGTGAGTACCTACACAAGATATCTATCTAGCAAAAGAATGAACACAACTTGCAAAAGTGACAAGATGAGAGAAAAATTGGAGAGAAAATAATAGAATCATATTAACCAAATGAATGAATTATAATTTACACATGATATACTATGTATAGCTCAACTAATGTGCACTGGAAGAGAAGCCAATGTGATATAGTGGTGGTCTAGAGATATATGGACACACACAAGCAATTACTAGAGTTAACTTCCACCTAGTCCTAGTTAACTAGTCATGTAGTCTTCAGTTGAGTGAGCCACACGTGTGGAAGTGAGAGAAACACATGAAAATTCGGGTGATAAAACTGAGGTTTCCATGCATGGGTGACTTCCACTAGTCTAAATATGTGTAAATGACTCTAAACTGAAGAGATTATTGTCCTAGAATGTAGGAGAGGTTCCTAAAAAATAGGAGACCCTCAATAATGACTAATAAACATAGAAAAATAAGGAAAAATATCCTAGGTGTGTGTAATATCTCTAACAACCAATATAGACATAACTACAAATAGTGACAACATATGATGACCACGAAAAAAAACAACAAATACTTATTAGTTCTATCCTGAAGGGATTGGAGATAGGGGAGCTTACATGCCAGGGACAACCTTTTTGATGTCCTATCTTGGAGGCACAAAAGTTTGCATGTCAGCAACAACCTTGATAATTCCCTTTTTATCATTTTCATCTACAATGACTAGATTCGAGGAGGTACCTTTAGAGTTCATCTATTATAACTAGATTTAACAAGGTACCTTTTGTATATTTTCTGAGGTCCTATGAGGATGCCATCTAAGGTTTGTCCTTGACCTTAGTATGTCTCTAAGATTAAACTATGTGACTTTCTTTTGTTGTTGTATTAGGACAACAAACAGTCACCAAACTTTCTACTCAATATTTGATGGTTAAGTGCCCTTTTGAGGTGCCCTTGCAAGTGTTTTCTTTACTCAATGTTAGAACATGCAATATACATCAAAACACATAACACTACCTCTATATATTTAACTTTAAAATGTTGATCTACACTTCTAAGCATGAATAAAATTG
>ML776890.1:2183967-2219099 GCA_009831015.1 Picea engelmannii | reverse complement strand
AAGTTTTTCACCATTGGAAACACCTTGAGATAATTAAAAAAAAAAAAAAAATTGTGAACTTTAAATGAAATGTTTTCATGATGGGTGGAAGTTTCAAAATTTGTGGCATAGTGTTTTCCAAAAAAAAAATTATGTTCATACATCTTACTATAATTTTTTAGAAATGAGTAAATAAATTAAATTACATTATCAATGCTAGTTATTTATAACAATAATTTTGTATCTTATAAATAACTTTTTAACAGAATAAATAATTCATAAAACATATTTAAAAAATTTAATAAATAAAATAATTTTTTTACATTCATAGTTATTTTAATTTGTTTTTTTTTAAACATATTTAAAAAATTTAATAGATAAAATAATTTTTTTATATTTATAATATTTTTAATTTTTTTTTTCAAATTTAAGATTATTAGAAATTAAAATACTTTATTTATATGATTAAAAGAATTATTAATGATTTATTATATATAAAAATATTATTAATAGTTTATTATATAATCTAAAACATATTTAAAAAAATTGCAAGAGACAAAATAAACTTTTTACATCCATGTTTTATTTTAACCTATTTTATATATTAAATTTGGATTATTATAAATTAAAATACTTTATTCATATGATAAAAAGGTTATTAATGGTTTATTATGTTAAAAAAAATTATTAATAATTTATTATATAGTCTTTTTTTCCATCACTCATAGATTCAAAGATTGGGAATATTGTTGTACAATATCTTAGGCCATTAAAAATTATTCATATTGGTGCATTGCAAATTATTCATATTGTTTGGAATAAGATATGCTATTTAAAAAAAAAATAAAAATTTAAAATAAATAATAATTATGAAATTATCAATCATTAAAATATATCTTTTTATTAAAATAGAATAAAATAAAAAATGGTATGAAATTATTCATCAATAAAACATATATTTTTATTAAAATAAAATAAAATAGAAAATGGTCGTCATACCATGAAAACCCTAAAATTTAAAAACAATTAGGGTTTATAATAAATAGAAAATATATACTAACTTTATACATAGATATATTAAATATCTAAAAATATTAAAAAATATATATATAAATTTATTGGTTAAAAATACAGAATCTTTTTCTTTATAGAAGAACCTTGCCCAATTATTACACATATGGATTATTGGTGAGTGCACAAAGATAGTTCCTTTTTTCAATGCAATAGAAACTCACTTAGTTGTTTTTTTAGTAACACGCAAATGCTCTAGGAATGCGGATGTGTTCATGTTTAAATAATCTTCACTCTCACTGAAGCTCCATGCAAGCTACTCCATAATCGATAATAAAAGTCCATGACTATTTTTAATTAAAAGTAACACATATGCATTAAAAATGCATGCACATTTCTTAGCATGTACACATTAGGAATGCATGCGATGCATATAAAAAAATATAAAAAAATTATGACTCATTTTTATTTATTTTCTCACTAACCCATGAGGATTAACCCATGAGGATTTTCCCTCCAACATCAACACATTTCATTAGCTAGGCTCAAAGTCAAAAAGGAAAAATAGGGTGTGAAAATCAACATGAATGGCACCCCATAGAGAAGTTCTCATTTCTATGTATATTTGATTTTAAATGTCATTTTATAACTTTTAAATTTTAGAAATTGACATATATTTTAAGAAAATTTTGTTATTGTTTAATTGTAGTTGTTATTCCATCTTGATGGATTAAATCCCTAATGAAAACCCAAACCCTAACTCCCAACAAGATCCATACAATGAAATTAATGAATGTCCAAATGAATGTGGGTGGGTGCAAGCTAATCATCCTCTCATGATGCATTGGTGACAATTCAAACATGGAAAAACAAAAATTTGTTAACTTAGAGGGATTATTCAAGGTACCTTTACAATGATTTTGAATATGGTGTAAAAGTATGAAATGTAGGAAGTTGAATTCGTTTTTAGAATATATAATTTTTATTTATAGAATTTGTGAATTTTGAATAACTATGTGAAATGTGAGTTTTTAAAAGAGTGGTACGCTATCTTTCAAGAAAAATATAATGTATTGAGTAACTTAATGATGGATTTTCCTTAAAAAAATACATAATTGAAGAGAAATCATTGTTTTGATGTAGGATATTTTTTTCAAAACTTATAATATTAATTATATATATATATATATATATATATATTAAATTATGAAAGTCATTATATCCTTGAAATTACAAAGCCTTGCATTAGTGAAGGCTATGAGGGTATTAACATTATCAAGAATTGTAGATCTCAATCTCTTCTAGTGCGATGTATAATTGTTGGAACATCAAGAATTGATGCTTCATCACACTTCTTTTGGATCCATTCGATCGGGCGGCTGACCTACATTGTACACAACTGGTCAGGTGATAGACAAGAACTTTACATTAGTCAGTCAAGTAGTCAACATGCATATCGGTCGAACAGTTGACCAACAATCAAATATAGTTGTGTAGTGGATCAACCAACCCATCAATTAACTACGAGTTGGATGGATAGTCGATTGGCTTGAGAATCCTTTTCGAGGTGATTAGACAACGTAGATTTGACAGAGTCAACTCTAACAACTAACAATTATATGTGGACAAGATATTCATGATTACAAGGAAAGTGGTTAAATATTGAGGCTATAAATAGTAGACCCCATGGTTCATTATCAACAAGTGATCGAAGTGATATCATATATTGGAGATATAAAGGTCTAATATGCATTGTAATGTTCTACTCAATGTGTGCTTTTCTTAAATGTTGTAATAGTATCTTTAGACACCACCTTTGTATTTTAAATTTTATTTCCTCTTCGATTATATGCAATAGTGTCTTTTCTATTTCATGTTAGGTTCCACCCTGTTTCTCAATAGGGTATCAGAGCTGATGGTTTCAAACCTCACCTGTTATTTGCAAACCTTGTTGAGTCAGATATGTTGTGTGATTGAATCTGGGTTGGTGGTTTGTTGAGTGGAACTTATTGAAGCATACCAATTTCTGTCTAGATATCGAAGATGGATTCGAAGATTGATCCTATTAATATGAAGATATCAAATTACATAGTATGGGAATCAGACATGGAAACCTTGTTGAAGAGTAAAATACTATGGAAATATAGGAAGATTGTGATTCGAAATCGAACAAACAATTGGAAAAAACTCGTTGTTGATGGAAAGAAGGATGAGGCTATGGGGGTCATGAGGACCTATATATGGTGGGAGATTGAGTTTTACATCAGCACAATCAAATTCCTGTTGATATTATGTTATCTTTGGGAGGTATGAACCTCTATTGTGACCTTTGACAAGATTAGAATGTTTTGCAAGGAAGCAAAGAAATGAAGGAAACCCTAGACAAGATGTCGGCTGTAGAAATATAATTAATATGAATTAATTAGTACCCAGAAGAAGAAGTCGACCCCAGTAAGTCTACCAGAACCACTATAAATATAGGGCACCAGTCTCTCATTTGACACACTCTCAGCAGTTGCAGAGAGCCAGTTCTGCACAGTGCAGTTGCAGTCTTGTGCGCAAATCCTGGGGAAGGTATTGCGCCAACTTTTGGGTGGGACTATCTGATCATCTTGGTTACTTATTGCTTGGTGAATTAGCCTCTCTTGGCTATTGGATTGCTACCAGGATTCTCTTCTCTTTCAAGGTCAAGGTGCTCAGAGGGTGGCTTCGGCCTATGGTTGGGTGACAAGGGTATTGTCAATGGTAAAACAAGCACAATCTTTCATATTCTAACAGGTTATGGGACCACACCTCCTTCATTCAGTCTAAACGCTGGAAGGAAGCATAGCCGCTAGGATATTGAGCTCATTGAGGAATTTTCGCTAGGGTTACTAATAGGAGTAGCTTCCAAATACATTGTTGCTAGGGTTACTAGTATAAGTAGTTGTAGAAACCCTAATCTCAGATACGACACCTTGTGATGGAGCATCTCACTCAAAAAGAATATATTCAGATGTGCCCTAACTCAGCACACCTTTTGGCTCTCTCAGAAGACAGAAATGACAAAGTTGAAGTTTTGGATCAAGGCATGACGAGTTACCACTCAACTGAAGACATGAGTGAAATGACCAGTCTTGTACACTACTCAACACTTACTGGAACGATTGAAGATGGCATGTGGATAATCGATAGTGGAGCTTCTAGGCACATGATGAGAGATCAAGCCAGAATCTCAAATCTAAATGAGAAGAAGACATCATACAAGGTAGAGCTTGGAGACAAAACCTCTTACCCTGTGGAAGGATTTGGACAAGCCTCCATAAAAATGAAAACAGGTAACTATGTTCACTTATGCAATGTTTTATATGTACTTGGTTTAGAAAAGAATCTTGTATCAATATCTTTCCTAGAAGACAAGGGGAACATAATATATTTCATGGATGGAAAGGTGTTATCATGGCATACAGACTCCAACATAGAGAATGCTAAGGTTATTGGAAGTCATGAAGGAAATCTGTATAGACTATTAGAACAAAATGAAGAATCTCTTGTACACAATGAAGTCAACCCCAATGATCTTTGGCACAAAAGGTATGCTCACATTAACTATCAAGCATTACCCTTTCTCAAAAGGATGGTTGAAGGAATACCAAAGTTGTAGCCTACACATGAAGGAATTTGCAAATGATGTGCTCTTGGGAAGAATATCAAGAAACCATTCCCAAGAAACAACAACAGATCTAAGGAGATTCTAGATTTGATACACTTAGTTGTTTGTGGTCTGATGCCAGTAAGATATCTAGGAGGATCTTCTTACTACATAATCTTCATAGATGACTATTCAAGAAAGACTTGGTTATATATACTCAAGACAAAAGACGAAGTATTCAACAAGTTTCAAGGGTTCAAAGCAGAAATAGAAAATCTCATGAATAAGAAGATCAAGATGCTAAGAACTGATAATGGTGGAGAATACACATCAAAGGAATTCATTGCATTCTATAAATCGACAAGGATTAGGAGGGAGATGATTGTTCCTCATAATCCTCAACAAAATGGTGTAGCAGAAAGAAAGAACACATCTATTGAAGAAACTGTAAAAGCCTTACTAAATGATCAAGGTCTATCCATGTTCTTATGGGGAGAAGCAGCAATGACAACAATATATGTGCAAAACATAAGTCCTCATCGTATATTGAAGGAAATGACACCATAAAAATCTTTCTTAGGTACGAAACCTAATGTGGAAAATCTAAGAATATTTGGATGTCCTGTTTACTCTCACATTCCCAAGGACAAGAGGAATAAACTAGAACCTTCAGGAAAGAAAGGGATATTCATGTGATACAATGATTCATCCAAATCTTGTAGAATATATATTCCATAACAACACAAGATCGAAGTCAGCAGAGACGTAACATTCAATGAGAAGATGGCCTTCAAGAAATCCATAGAAGAAACTATAGAAGAAGAAGAGATTGAAGAACTTAACGAAGAAAGAACATAAAATGAAAATGATGAAAAGGAACTACCTGATCATCCTATGGATCCATGTGAAAACATTGATTTAGATATCGTACCTAAGAATAATAAAAGACCAGCTTGGCTTGAATCTACCTTACAAGATGCAGAAAGACTCAAGGTTCTAGAAGGAACATTCAGAAAGAGTAAAAGACCTAAAAGATTCTCAAGTTATGCAACATACATGACAAAGCTTCTAGATGAAGAACCTACCACATTTGAAGAAGCAGTTCAAAAGGGAAAATGGAAAGAAGCTATGACGAAAGAGCATCAATCCATTATGAAAAATGACGTATGGGAAATCGTACCAAGACCTAAAGAATAATCGGTGGTAACTTCAAAATGGGTGTACAAGATCAGACATGTAGTAGATAGAAGCATGGATAAATACAAGGTAAGATTCATAGCTAGAGAGTTCTCCCAGAAGGAGGGAGAAGATTATGATGAGACATTTGCTCTGGTGGCTAGATATAATTCCATCAAAGCTATCATATCTCTTGCCACTTCCATGAGATGGAACTTACAACAGATGGATGTAAAGACATCTTTCCTCAATGGAGCTATTGAAGAAGAAGTATATATTGAACAACCTCAAGGGTTTGAGGTACATTCCAGAGACACTCACATTTTCAGATTAAAGAAATCTCTATATGGACTCAAGAAAGCTCCAAGGGCTTGGTATGCTAGAATGGACAACTATCTAACGAGACTTGGTTTCTCCAAGAGTCATGCAAATACAAACCTTTACTATAAAGTCGTGGAAAATGCACCTATAATCCTACTACTATATGTTGACGATCTATTCATAACATGTGAAGAGTCTCTCATCATCCAGTGCAAGAAGGAATTAGCTTTTGAATTTGATATGAAAGATCTAGGTCTCATGAATTATTACTTGGGACTAGAAGTATGGAAAAAGCGTGGTGAAGTATTCCTTGGACAAGGAAAGTACGCAATAAAGATCCTTTAGAAATTTGGAATGATGGATTGTAAGTCCATGGACACTCCTATGAATGCGGATATAAGAAAAGTGAAAGATCCAGATTCTGATCTAGTAGACCCATCTCTATATCGACAACTAATTCGGTCATTGATGTATTTGGTAAATAATCGACCAGACATTTGCTTTTCCATAAATACACTAAGCCAGTTTCGGGTGGAACCAAGACATGAACATTGGATAGCTGCAAAGCATGTATTAAGATATATTCATGGGACAATAACTATGGCTTGAGATATACTGCATCCAGTGATATCCAACTTCATGGATTCAGAGACTTTGATTGGGCAGGAAGTGTAGAAGACAAAAATAGCACTTCAGGTATGTGTTTCAGCTTGGGATCCGCTATGATATCTTGGGGTAGCAGGAAACAGAAGTCTGTCACACTCAGCATAGCATAAGAAGAGTATATGGTAGCACGTGAAGCATGCACAGAAGCAATATGGTTAAGAAAGTTAATCTCCGATTTATTTGATGAGATTCCAGAGTTGACCATAATATATTGTGATAATCAGAGTTGTATAAGATTATCAGAACATCTCGTGTTTCATGAAAGGTTGAAACACATTGAGATTAAATGCTACTTTATTCGAGATAAAGTCCAGGAAGGAGAAGTAAAACTTGAGTATATCCCCACTGATGAGAAGACAACATATATCCTAACAAAACCTTTATCCAGAATAAAGTTTGCATATTTCCAAGAGAAGATGGGGATTGTGGAAATAACTCCCTTAGTTGAAAGGGAAGAAATGTCTCTCTAGGTTGGGAGGGAGCACTGCAAATATTATTGAAAACATTTATTTTGTGATTGAAAAATAGTCCATCTTGAACATATTCTTTCCTGTTCGGAAAGTGGATTGAGATTTCTGACGGACAATGATTTCCCATTGTGATTAACATGGGAAATGGTCTAGATTGCTGATGTATCATAGACAATGACTTCCCATTGTGGTTAACATGGTGAGTGGTCTAGAGCAATCTCTCTTCTTGAGGGTTACTCAAGAAGACTGCCCCGCCTCGCCGGACAACGATTTCTCATTGTGGTTAACATGAGGAATGGTCCTTTTTTGGAGGTTGATATAGGACAGTCTTTTCCTCTTATGGTTAATAGAGGAAATGGTCCAGAAATTCATTACTTAGGGTTTATACATTCTCTCCAAGGTGCACTTTGATTAGTGTAGGAAGAATGGCCTAGGGTGGGGAATGGTCCAAGCTCAGCAATCAGGGACAAACATTCCTTAGGGTTTATACATTCTCTCCAGGGTGCACTTTGATTAGTGTAGAAAGAATGGCCCAGGGTGAGGAATGGTCCAGGCTTAGAAGTCAGAAACAATCATTCTTCCTTGTTTGAGAAGAATAGGTTAGATATCCCATTATTGATGTTCTATACTGAGGGCATATATTCTTTCAGATCTCACAGATGTGAGTGAAAGATTGGCCCAGATGCTTCAGTTTACTTTAACAATATTTTATGTGCAGGTTGTCATCAGATGATTGTTATGGAGATTGCCTGTCTCCAGACAATAGAGATATACTACTGTGGTGGATATGTTCCACTGATTGTGACTATGTGTCATAGTTTGAGTAGTTGTGTACTACCGTGGATAGACATAGTTGTGTTCTATCAATTGATATTGTACCAGTTGTCATAGGAGATTATCCAGTTGGATAATAATGACGGTGCTCGTGATACTACCAATTGAATGGTCTGTTTGTGCTCAAGACCATACCTCCGTAGATAGGAGGGAGTGTTGATATTATGGTAGCTTCAGGAGGTATGAACCTCTATTGTGGCCTTTGAAAAGATTAGAATGTTCCGGAAGGAAGAAAAGAAATGAAGGAAACCCTAGACAAGATGTCGGCTGCAGAAATATAATTAATATGAATTAATTAGTACCCATAACGAGAAGTCGACCCCAGTAAGTCTTCCAAAACCACTATAAATATAGGGCACCAGTCTCTCATTTGACACACTTCTCAGTAGTTGCAGAGAGCTAGTTCTGTGCAGTGCAGTTGCAGTCTTGTGCGCAAATCCTGGGGAAGGTACTGCACCAACTTTTGGGTGGGACTATTTGATCAACTTGGTTACTTCTTGCTTGGTGAATTAGCCTCTCTTGGCTATTGGATTTCTACCAGGATTCTCTTCTCTATCAAGGTCAAGGTCCTCAGAGGGTGGCTTTGGCCTATGGTTGGGTGACAAGGGTATTGTCAATGGTAAAACGAGCACAATCTTTCATATTTTGACAATTCCCTCATCATGTTTGGAATAATTTGAAGTCATTGTTCGACATAGTCGACGAGAGCCACATCATGAACATGGAGAAAGAGTCAATCTCTCTTGATCCTCATTATTTTCACAGAATAGAGGACTATTTGGAGCATGTCAAAGAAATCCAATTGAAATTGGGCGAATGTGGAAAGAATTATCAAAAGAAAGTTGGACAACTAAACAAGCTAGTCCTAATGAATTTGAGAACACCATTCGATGTGCTTGTGTCAAATTTATGCACCAACTAGAAAGAATGCAAGGAAGATGGTAAGGACTACACCTTTAAATATTTTTGTGGTATTTTGATTATTGATCAACATAAACTACTTGAAGAAGGAAATATTGGTGGTAAACATCAAGCCACTTTCTTAAGGGAAAAGGCAAGTCAAATTGTAGGGAAAGAGTATGGTTTGATACATCTACACAGAAACATGGAGGCCTCAACCAAAAACCTTAGGGGAAAATAGATGCAACCCAATGAAGTCAAAAGAAGAAGACATGTAATAACTGTGGAAATACTAGACATGTGGAGAAGGTCTCTTATAACAAGAGAGAAAATTTATAGGATAAGATTAAATTATTTGAAGGAGACGTATCTGATGTACGATGACTTGCTAATAATTTCACCTTCCAAGTTGGGACTTCTCAATCCTTGCTATCTCATTCTGTGTAGAACGAATATGTATTCAACTAAGGGTGCACACATCATATGGCTAAAGATGGATCCTTGTTCACATCCTTGAATTATGCCAAGTAGACGAAGATTTATGTTGCTGATGTTTTTTCTCTCGATTTAGTCAAGATGATGTTACCTATTGACATGGGAGGATTGTTGATGTTTATTATGTGCCAAAACTCAGTTCCAATCTATTGTCTATTCCTCAATTAACACAGATAGGGAATATTGTGTAATTTTGGCCATATTGATTCTAATTTCATGATTTGAAGAAGGGCCAGTCGATTGTTGTCAGAGGGGTTCTCGACCCAAATGAAATTCTATATAAATTCAGTGACATGACTCGACCTAACAATGAACTGACTGTTATTATTGCTCACACTTATGAATGAAGTTGAAATTGGCATGAACAAATAAGACACCTAAATTTTTGAAGTATGTAGGCACTCACACTACAGAACATGGTTGTTGGTCTACCTAAAGTGTTCCCCCCTGAAGGAATTTGTAAAGGTTGTGTTCTCGGAAAGCATCATCGAGCACTGTTTGACTCTAGAAAAGTGTGGTGAGCACAGGAGCTACTGGATCTGGTTAAGATTAATGTCTACTACCGTTAGGGACCTAACCCCTCACGTAGGTAGAATAATATATTCCTATTTAATAAAGGTCAATATTAATAAGGCCTAGAAATAAGAAAGAATAAGTCGAATGTAAGAAGACCTAATAGAAGCTTCCTCTTCTAGAAAGATCTTCCTCTAGATGGTTCTTTTGATAGACATATTTAGTATAAATAGGAGTCGAGGGTATGAGAACTATTGTCTTGGATATTATTGTAATAGATCTTTGCTATGTTGGAGGTTTTCCCCTTGAAGAGGCAAGTGAATATTTCTCTCAGTAATCAAAGTTCTCTTTCTGGTGTTATTCTGATATCATTTTGGTGTTATTGTGGTGTTCTTCTGGTTATATTGTAGTTTATCTGCCATTTATAGCATTTTATTTATGTTCTGCATACTTTTTATATCTGGAATATTACAAATGGTATCAGAGAACTTTCCTCGATAGAAAAGTGTGGGTTAATTTTTTTTCAGGCTAGAGGCGTATTCTAGCATCTTTAAGATACAAAGATCTATCGTTACATGCATAAACCCGCAGTTGAGGGATTCATACATGAAGGAAATAAAATTGGTACTTAAGCACACATATGTTGGCCACCCTTGTAACCCCTGTTGGTACCCCTTTGAGTGGTAGTGCATCAGACAACACCTGTATACAGATCAACCTAGATTTCCTGAAGCCCTCTTTAGATAAACCGATCATCCGCCTGACTGCTATAGTGCCACCGAGAACAACGCCTGGGAAGATACTCTCTAGTACTTGGGTAGTCGGGTAGTATGGCTAAGGGCACTCTCTAGCCTCCTTAGTTGGTTCCCTGAGATATTGGGTCGAGTACTACTATTGGAGCCCGCACGTATATCAGAGAGCTATAGAACATGGAAAACCGTTGTCTGTAGAACCCTTAAATACCTAACCCTTTGGGACAGAAACAAAAAATAAAATAGACAAGATCTATTGTCGCACAACTATGTTTGAGTTGCCAAATCACTACACATTTTTTCTTGGTTAATCATTTGGGCATTTCATCACTGCAGTATTCTTCAGACCGAAGTATAACTCTGCATGTGTAGAAAAAAAAAAGTCTAGAAATTTTTGCACCATTATTTGAGACCTATTCCATTGGATTTATATCTTCTCCCTAATCACATTCATACCTATCATTTTTCAGAAAAAAAATTGACCCCACCTACCCCTTTTTGGTTCCCTCATCATCATGGCCCATACCCATAGCCAAGACTTGGAAGCTCTCTTCAATACCTTGCAATCTAATTTCATAGAGACCCAACAACAAGTGAGACAGCTCAGTGCCAATAGTGCCTCCATCAATAAAAACATGCATTCCTCCATCGACACCTCAATTGCGAAACTCAAAGAAGACCTCAAACAAGACATGAATACCCATCTTAAATCTATCTCTTTGATGATTTGCACCAAGCTGCATTTCCCTGCAGATCCCCCTTTATATAATCCACCTTTTCATACCGAAGCTGAAACTTCCTCTCATTCCCATAATTTTTAGTCCCATCATTTTCAGTGTGACCTACACCTTCTGCGAGTGGAAGTGACCAAATTTGATGGCTCAGATCCCACTAGTTGGGTAACTCAAATGGAACATTATTTCTCTTTGTATGACATTACAAATGAATTGGGCAAACTTTGACATGGTGTTCTTCGTCTAGATCAAGAATGTTGGTAATGGTGGCAATGGAGAAAAACTGCCCGTCAAGGGTATGTTGCTTGGACACACTTTGTGGTAGAGCTTTATGAACACTTTGACATTGACACCAACCATTTAGGCTGTTTGACAAAGTTGAAACAATCTGGCACAATGGAAGACTTTATAGCTTCTTTTGAGCGATTGGCTTTTCGTACAGAGGGCATGTCTGATGCTTTTTTCCATGAATGTTGTATCTGTGGCCTCAAGGATGAGATTTGTGCCCATGTCCTCATGGATCAGCCTCAAAGTTGGGTGGAGGCTACTAAATGAGATAAGGAAGCACAACAAGCTATCTCTTCTCAAAACCAGAAACCCTCCTTTATTCCTCACACTAAACTGGTAAATCCCTCTCCTCCTTCTACTCCAATAAAGATCCAAAAATTGACCAGGGCTGAAATGGTTGAACGCCAACTCAAAGGCCTTTGTTATAATTCTGATGAAAAATATTTTCCGGGACACAAGTTTAAGGAACAAAATATTTTTATGGCCATCTCGGAGGATGTTTTGGAAGAGGATGTTGAAGCTCTCCTTGTGTCCGAGTCACCTGAACCCACGGACATTTCCCCTCCCTCAGACCCTCCCGAAGTAGAACTATTCATTTCCCTAAATGCTCTCACTGGCTTCTCTGCTCCCCAAACCCTCAAACTAATTGGCTACATCAAGCATAGGAAGGTCATCATTCTTGTTGATAGTGGAAGAACCCATAATTTTATTCATTGCCGCATTGCTCAACAAACTAATTACTATATTCATGTAGTCAATAATTTCCAAATCATGATTACCAATGGTGGGTCCATGAAATGTGGAGGGCGTTGTGAAAATGCGTGTCTCCAAATTGGTGGCTACCACCTGAAATCTCATATGTTTTCTATCGACATGGGCGGTTATGACATTGTGTTGGGTGCAGACTGGATAAGGACTTTGGGTCCCATTCTCATGGATTTTAAGGAATTAACCATGCAATTCGACCAGGAGAGCCAACAATATAAGTTCCAAGGAATCACCGTTGGTTCCCTTGAGATCATTAGCTCCCATCGCATGGAAAAGCTGCTAAAAAAAGTTCATTTATGCGTTATTTCCCAACTCCATGTCATACAAGAAATTGGGAGACCCTCTGTGCCACAAGACCTCCAATCCATCCTCTCTAAACATCAAGTGTTGTTTTCCACTCCCTAGGGACTCCCTCCTTCCCATGGTGTTCATGATCATTCCATTCCCCTTGTTCCAGAAAGCCTTCCTCCCAATATCTGCTCCTATCGTCACCCCTTTTCCCCAAAAAATGAAATTGAGAAAATGGTTCAAGAACTGCTTAACGCAGGTGTTATCCACCCTAGTACGAGCCACTACTCTTCTCCGGTGGTCACGGTCAAGAAGAAATGAGGTTCTTGGCACATGTGTCTTAATTTCTGCACCCTCAACAAACTCACCATTAAAGACAAATTTCCCATTTACCACCAAATCTGTATGAAAGAGGCAAACATTCCTAAGACTTCCTTTAGAACTCATGAGGGCCACTATGAGTTTTTGGTCATGCCCTTTGGTTTGTGTAATGCTCCCTCAACTTTCAAAATCCTCATGAATCGTGTCTTCCGTCCTTTTCTCCACAATTTTTTCTTGGTTTTATTTGATGATATCCTCATCTATAGAAAAACCTAGACAAACCATCTTGCACATGTCGATCGAGTTCTCCATCTACTCTCTCAGCACCAACTTTTCCTGAAACAATCTAAATGTGCTTTTGGCGCCTCAGAAGTCAAATAATTGGGTCATCTTGTTGGCAAGCATGGTGTTAGGGTGGATCCTAAAAATATTAAAGCTATGAAAGACTGGACTCACCCAAAGACTCTTAAAAGATTGTGTGGATTTCTGGGATTAACATGTTATTATAGCAAGTTTGTTAAGAACTATGGAAAGATTGTGGCCCCTCTCACTGCACTCCTTAAAAATAATTATTTCACTTAGACTCCAGCAGCTGCTCAGGCTTTTCAAACCTTGAAGATGGCCATGTACACCACTCCAGTCCTGGCACTTCCTAATTTCACAAAGACCTTTGTCTTGGAATGTGATGCTTCAGGAAAAGGAATTGGTGTTGTCCTTATGCAAGAGGGTCGACCTTTGGCCTTTATCAGCAAACAATTGTCTGAACAAAATTTGGGCAAATCAATCTATGAAAAGGAAATCTTGTCTATTCTGCATGTCATCGATCTTTGGTTCCCTTATATATTGGGGAAACGCTTCCAAATTAAGATAGATCATCAAAGCCTCATTGGAACAATGCATTTCCTCCCCAGAGAAGCAAAAATGGGTGACTAAGATCTTTGGATATGATTATGAGATCATTTACAAGAAATGCAAAGACAATGTGGTTGCATATGCACTTTCCCGAAAATATGAAGATGAGGGGTCCCTTTTTTCTCTCTCCTTCATTGTACCAGATTGGCTCCAAGCCGTTCGCCAGGAATGGCTACACGATCCAAAAAGTTCGCATTTGATACAACAATTGCAGTACAATTATCCAGTTTCCCTAGGGTACTCTTGGATCCATGATGATCTTCGATACAAAGGCCATTTGTATTTAATTAAACAGTCAAAAATTAAATCCACGATACTTTCTGAGCTTCATGCTACACCCACATTTGGGCAATCAGGGTTTACCAAAACCTATGACAGGGTCAAACGTTCTTTTTTTCTAGGAGGGTATGAAACAAGACGTTCGTAATTTTGTGGTTGAATGTGATGTGTGTCAACGCAACAAGGACGAAATAGTCAAATCTCATGGCACACTACAACCGCTTATGATTCCACCTGCTATTTGGTGAGATATCTCTATGGATTTTATTGTAGGCTTACCTAAATCTGGAAATAAATCAATCATCATGGTGGTTGTTGATCACCTTTCCAAGTATGCTCATTTCTATGCTCTTCAACACCCATTTACAACATCTATTGTGGCTCATCTTTTCATGGATGAGGTCTTCAAGCTTCATGGCATGCCACATTCTATTGTTTCTAATTGCGACCCAACTTTCACCAACAATTTTTGGCAAGAATTGTTCAAGCTACAATGAACCCAATTGCATATCAACACAACTTATCATCCCCAGACTGATGATCAAACTGAAGTTGTCAACAAGTGTTTGGAAGCATATTTGAGGTGTTTTTCATTGGAAAATAAAAATCAGTGGGCTCAATGGTTGCCACTAGCTGAATGGTGGTACAACACTTCATACCATACAACTACCCGCATGAATCCTTTTGAAGCAGTATATGGAAAAAATCCACCTTCAATTCTCTCATATTTACCAGGTGTCTCAAAGGTCCAGGTGGTGGAACAAACACTTACAGTTCGAGAGGCTATTCTCCATACCCTCAAAGAGAATTTGGTCATGGCCTAGAATCGCATGAAGAAAAAAGCAGATCAAGGTCACTCTGAATGTCAATTTGCAGAAGGGGATCAGGTGTTTCTGTGAAGGCAACCTTACAAGAAAAATTCCCCCAAGGCTAACCATTGTCAGAAACTGGCACCCAAATTTTATGGTCCTTATACCATTCTCAAGCGTCTGGGACAGGTGGCCTGTCAATTAGTTTTTCCCAGTCATTCTAAGATACATCCTGTTTTTCATGTTTCCTGCTTAAAGAAGGTTATTGGAACTAAGTGCCAAACTCAAACCAACCTTCCCAAGTTGGATGAAGAAGGCTCCATTTGGCTACAACCAGAAGTAGTTTTGGACCAGTGTGAGCATTGCTTCCATCATTGAACCATCAAGGAAGTGTTATTCCAGTGGAAAGATACAAACCCAACATATGCCACTTGGGAACCGACTACCATTCTGCCACAATTTCCACATCTCAAGCCTTGAGGATAAGGTTGATTTTAAGGGGGAGGACATGCTAGGGACCTAACCCCTCACGTAGGTAGAATAATATATTTCGATGTAATAAAGGTCAATATTAATAAGGCCTATCAATAAGGAAGAACAATTCGAATGTAAGAATACCTAATAGAAGGTTCCACTTCTAGAAGGATATTCCTCTAGATGGTTCTTTTGATAGACATATTTAGTATAAATAGGAGTCGAGGGTATGAGAACTGTTTTCTTGGATATTATTGTAATAGAGCTCTCCTCTGCTGGAGGTTTCCTCCTCGAAGAGGAAAGTGAACATTTCTCTCAGTAATCGAAGTGCTCTTTCTGGTGTTATTCTGATATCATTTTGGTGTTATTGTGGTGTTGTTCTCGTTATATTTTAGTTTATCTGCCATTTCTATCATTTTATTTTTGTTCTTCATATTTTTTATATCTGGAATATTAAAAATACATCAATCTATGTTCCATCATAGTAACAAGGTATATTTTTACTTTCATTGATGATCTCTCTAGTTTCACATGGGTTTATTTTATGAAGAATAAGAATATTTTGTTTGATAATTTCATAGAGTTTAGAGACTTTGATATGCCAATGCTTTGGTGTTTTTATTGGTCAACTCTAGAAGAATGTTGAGTATTAACCTTCAAATGTTAGGGAGGATGTGTGCAATCTTGAAATGACCCAAATCTAGAAAGAGGTATTTCAAGAGTCAAGGCAGAGTGCCCAAGGATTGGACTAGCCTTGTAGCTGGAGAAAAGTGATGGGTAAAATGTAGGTAGTGGTTGTGAATGAAACAATGGTGGTATAGATGACCCAACAATGGATGATGCAACCTGCATACATATTAGTAATATTGTTATTAGTACCAAAACGTAAAATTATATATATATATATATATATATATATATATATATATATATATATATATAACAACTTTGAGATTTAAACAAGATCTAACTCAACACATGATACCTATGAAGGTAGTGACTTGTCTCTCCCAGGTGGACATGGCTCATCACCATATGGTACCGCAACCTATAGAAACACAAGAAAATTATATTTGTGGGTGCTAGAAAATAATGAAATCACTATGGTGAATTTATCAAATATGGCACATACCTATGTATGTGGTACACCAATTAAACAAGCTTCCTCTACTACTGCATCATTTGTGGAGACCGACACGTATGAATCTACTGTGCACATGGTCTATTATAGGGGCGTAATAATTGCAAAACATCATATAATAAGATATGGAAATAAATACACAAAACACACACACACACACACACATATGATCATGAAAAACAAAGACATGGTTAAGATACTAACCTCCTGCATGAAACTATGATGTCCATTGGCCTCCATCAGCCCATAACAAGTCTACTCACAACTCAAGCATCTACGAGGCTCACATGAATGAATACTATGTACATGTGCCCTATGTTGGCTGCACTCTATTGTAGGGGTTGAAGGTCTGGCCCCTCTACCAATGTCACGAGCATGCACCTCTAGTTGAGATAATGCAACAAAACTCTCTTGTTGTACCGGGATATGAGTAAACATTGATAAAGATAATCATGTTTGTTGGATACATTTTGTAATGGGAGAATGTTGAGCAAGGGGGTTAGGCCTTCACCTATGAGGACACAGATATAGCATAGTGTCATGCCTAGCATTCTCTCTATCCTATGTGTACCTTAGAACCACCCCCTAGAATTCACCAAGGTCAAAGTAGCTGACATGGTGACTGAAAAATAAACTCTTCCCATAATTTCCTTAGGAAATATAGAGGCACCTCCCTATTATTACAGGGATGTTTTTCGAACACCATGAACCATCTATCCATCTAGTTATCCTTAAATTTCTAATGGATACACCAATCCATACAAATACATCTCTTATCGACTGGTGGTTGTAGTCTGGTTCTAGGAACAATAAATAGTGACATCAAATATTGTTTGGCAATATTCAAGTCTTAGACATAGCTTTTATTGATTCCATTCCTATAACAGTCAAACATCCTACCATGTATTTAGAAATATTGGTTAATTTCCCTTGGTAACTTGTAATGGACAATACAATGACATCCAATGAAGTGACCAATGACAATTGACTAGTCTCTCTTGGACCCATTATGTCAGAAGCAATTGATCTCAAATAGTTCAACCCTTCATCAATTTCTATGTTTATGTTTGGTGATTCTGGTGGGTTGGGTTTTTTTGTGCCTTTGTGTGGTTTTATGGGGTTTTGATTGCATTCAAGTTCCATATTAATTATCATGCTACAATTTACTAAGGGAGTTCATATAAATTAGGTTGTTTTTTTTAATTAAATTAAAAAATTACAAAAAACATGGAAATAAATAGTTTAATAAATAAAGATCACAAATACATACCTCTCCTACCTCTAAGATGGTATTAGGATATTGTCAATTCTCGGTGAGAAAAATCCCTCTTTTCATTTTTTTCAATAACTCCCAAGATGTGAGGCGAAGTGGTCACAATGGCTACAAATCGCACTCGCAGTCCTTTTTATTGGGCTTGACAAGAACTTGCACATGTTCTTGGGAATGTGCCTATGTGGCATGTTGATTCGAGGTTTGGCGCTTCAATCCTTTCACATCAAAAACACATGGATGTTCCTAGAAACACGTACATGTTCTTGCATGAGAAGGCTCGTGCTCACCTTGTTGCCACTTTATCATCCATCAACTTCGTGTACTCACTCACAAATACTTAAAAAAATCCAATTAAAAGGAAACACATGTAATATATAAATAAAAAGCAAGAGTGTCTTTTACACTTATCTAAGCTTCATCCTAAGAAGTTATGGAGGAAAATTCTAATTCTTAAAACTAAAGAAAATAATATGATTTCCTTGAAGGACTAGAATTCCTACCTTAAAAGTCTTTATGAATTCCCTAATTCCATGGACACCATTCGGAAATTTCCTAAAGAGGATGAATTTCTATGGAATATGTGGAGTTAGTGGTTAAGTGGCTCGAAAATGGGAAAGCTTAGGAAATTGAAGGATACCAAGGTAAAAAAATTTAAAATAGGAGGGCCTATCCTCATCCGTTACATACACAAGATCTTCAATTTAGTTGTCAAGCAAGGCTTCCCTAAAACCTAGACACAAAGCCTCATTGTACCTAATTGTAAAATTGTGGATAAAATCATTCCCTCTAATTATGGGACCATTATAATTAACCCCATTTTAGGTAATTTGTTTGGAATTATTTTGGAAAAAAAGATTAGCCTATGGGTAGAAATCCATGGAAAAAGAGATAAATTATCGATCGGTTTAGGAGATATCATTCAACTGTGGACCACCTTGTTACACTTAGGATCACTGTTGAGGAGTTTCACAATAATAAAACCAATCTCCCACATTGTTTCACTGACTTTAGAAGTGGCTTTTGAGTTGAGGGTTGCTACAATAAGGTTGAATGAGAATTTATTACCAAGTTTACAAACACTAAGGGATAGTCATAAGAAATTAATTACAATATTAGAGTCTAGAAAAGTTGTCCCCTGTCCCCTACCTTTTTTGTCTTATATATTGACAAGTTAGAAGTGGTTTGGAAGAAGTAGGTTGTGTCGGCCAAATTTTCACTTGTATAGTCATCAATCTTCTTCTTTACGCTTATAATTTTATTCTTATGGTGATGAGCCTCTATAATCTTGGAAAGCAACTAATAATCCTCATGAATTTTTGGTCCCATATGGGTATGACTATTAATACTAACAAAATGAAAGTCATAATAATAAAATCCAATAAGATCACCTACAATACTTTCATATATGAAAACAACAACTTGGAGGAAGTGCCTTCGTACAAATATCTTAAAATTAATATTCATCACAAGCTCAACTGGAATTATAACATTGAGAAAAGGATAAAATGAGGGTGGAAAATTATTATGGGTGTTGGCCCTTGACCAAGTCTTTGGAGATTCTTGGTCATAGTGACCTATTTTGGGACTTTGATAGCCTGTCGAAGGAGGAGAACAAGACGAAATGGAGATCATAGGATCTTGGCCCACTTTTGGGTCCCTTTTAGGTTTTGGGAATATGTAACATAATTGGGATGTCAGCCCATGGGTTTACCCATGCTTAGGCCTATTTTGTATGTATAAATAGAAGAATAGGAAATATAAGATGTATTTGAATCGACATCTATGTGATGTATGCTAAGTGCAAGTTGGGTTTTGTAAGTGGTTTGTGCATAACTATGAGAGACTTGCAGAGCTAAGTGAAAGTGGTTGTAACAAATAGTGGAGGGCTTAGCACTGTAACACAAGGAAGAAGGATTTAGTGAGTTGCACAGATCTTTTGTCCTGTGTGGAGTAAGGGTTTTGATGGCTTTGTCCTTGTAACCAATTGAATGAAGACAATAAAGAAGAAGAGTTGGTGGACATAGCACCAGGGTGGGGGTGAACCACACAAACACTGTGTTGTCTTGATTTATGCTTGTTTTAATATGTTTATGTCTTATTATGCTAAGTGATTTAAGATGATTATATAGATCTTCTTATGCTTAGTGTTAATGATGTATAAGAATGTTAGATCTGATCTATATGAATGTGCTGAGTGCTTGATCTGCTAGATATGACCTATCTATTGATGCTAAGTGCTTAAGTACGTTATATCAGTGTGAATGTTGTGAAGCCTTGTTTTATCAGCAAAGTGATTATTGATTATATATTGAGGAATTGACGGTGCTAAGTGCTTTATTCAGTATTGTAATCACAGATCTATGTCCCAGCTAAGGTTGCAGATACCTGATTCTTGCAACCACCCCTGCCTCTACCTCGGGTGAGACTTCATCTGCTTCGTAGGTGTTGCCGAAAGGGCTGGTAGTTAGGGCTTTGTTGGTGTGTTTTTGTAGTGTTGAACCCTAGGTCTCCCCCTATGCCAACAAATGGTTTTGTTTCTAGGACCTGAAACTGTGATTGCTAGGGACTGAGAAAGAAGAAGTTTTATGCAAAGATCATCTTGAAACTGTGAAAGATCTGTGTGTAGATCTGTTGCCCTAGTGCACAACATTCTACTTGACTTAAGAAGCTCTATGCTAAGGAAAAGAAGTTCAATTTGAAGAAAAGAGGTCGGATATGAAGGAAGGAAGCAATATCTGGAAGCTCTATGCTATAAGAAAGGTAAAAGTGAGAATTTCTGATTAAAAGAGGTAAGATATGTAAGCTTTGTGCTCTGATAAAGGTAAGAATAGTTAAAAGTTTTAGATCTTGAAGCTTTGTGCTCTACAGAAGTAAGATAAGTGGAATTTTTTTTCTTCTAAAGTATGGATCTAGGTATGATTGACAGGTTCTGTCCTAGCTTGAAAACTAGGGTGTTAATAGATGAAAGAAGATTTAGATCTGATAAGAATAGTTAAAGATATGTTATACCTATTCATAGAAAGAATGGTTGGACTAATGAATGGATGCAGGATCCTAGAAAGAATTTATTGTAGGTTAGCTCCTATGATCCTAGCGTGCAGTACAAGAGAAGTTGGGGATCGTTTAAAAAAAAGAGAGGATTAACCATCTATTACAGCTGCAAAAAACGGGGACACCTTGCTAAGGCATGCCCTGGGAGAAGACCTGGTTGTCTTTGTTGTAAAGCTATGGACCATGAAGCATGATTGCTAAGATTGAACGTATGAACATAAGACAAGAAAATCCTATGGAAAATCCAGAAACTAAGGCTATAGCAGAATCTCAGAAACAATCAGAGAAGGTATTGCTACAGATGAAAGAAACCTTGAATGACCACTGTCATTTTAGATTATTAGAGATCTTTAAAGAAAAGGAATGCATCAAAGCAAGAATAGTAGACTTTGACATCGATTGTGTTCTTGATGAGGAAACAAAGGTGAATATCATGACAGAGAGAACTTGGAAAGCTATAAGAATGCTTGCTATGATTCCTTCATTAGGAGGAGTAGGGTTATTCAGAGGAAAGATGATAAACCTGTGTGGAAGGCTCGTCCAGATACCTATGACTGTCAATGGAACTTCGACGGAGGAAGATTTTGAGATTATTAAATTTGTTGAAGACAATGCCCCGTTTACCATGTTAATAGGAAAAATTTGGATTGACAGAGATCAAGCCAGATGAAAGGAAGAAGAAGAAGTTTTGGAGAAGAGGAAACAAGAGTTAAAAGATTTCATGACCAGAAGGATCACACACATGATTGAAGAACATGAGAGCAGATCGAATCTATTTAACACTAGAAACCCAGATGTTGAAGCTGCAAGAACATTAGAATACCCAAAGAATACTAAAGTACCTATCTCGGATAAAGAAGAGGTGTTAATCCTGAATCCGAGGAAAGCATCTCAATGACGCGAAGTGACTAAGACCATAGAAGATAAGAATCAAAATGGAAAAAGGACTACTGAGATGAAGCTCATTGGAAATAAGGCTAGAAAGCTAAGTAAGAAGAGAGCTAAGTTTGAAAAGTTAGGTTCCAAAGGGAACTTCGTAGATAGAAAATTTACAGAATTGGAGCTTCGTCGGGATATCAGAACAACGACACATGACAATTCTCCATGACGAAGCAATATAGCTATTGGAACCGATATATCCGTTCAACTGCTACTCCGAATGGGTTGGAAAGCATTTATCGCTCGACACCAGACCATTGGACAGTGCCATAATGGACAAAACAAGAGTTAATGAGGCCTCATACCCGTTAGAAGCGAACCGTTGCCGAGTTGCCTACTTATCCCATCGTGCTATGCATGAAGACAACTTTTTCTAACCAATAATTTGAGCCCACAGACCAAGTGTATTATATACAATGATCATTTCCCACTTGTTGTTTATTCTAGTGCAGTATCCGAGTTAATTGGGAACTTGATATTATTAATCCTGAGCGTGTATGTCCGACAAGCTCACCACAGTTGAAGAATCAATAACATAATCACTCCTCAACTTGATGACTGAAAGAGTCATGTCAGAGAGAGGATTGTCTGTCGATCTACAAGAATGATCAACGAGAGGAGTGCTGACCTCTCTATCCACTGCTTGAGCCAGACCATCACGCCCCGCAGACGAAAAGTGAACTAAGCAAAGAGATGATCTCACGAATGCCAAGTTGATTCCGAGCATATTTCCCACCTACCTGCCACCTCTGAGCAACGCAATAAATCAAGATAGTGTGCCCAGATACTTTGAGTATGAATTGGTCATTGCATACCTCCTGAAGGGGATACGCGCAATTCACGCAGATCAAGAAAAGATAGCAGTGTTGAAGTTTAACGACTTCAACCTCGATGACAGGAAGGTCTACAACATGCTTGCCCCACATAATTACCTGACCAAGACAAAAGGAAATAATTCAAAGATCGTCCCTCAGTCATGGACCCATAGCCTCGCGTAGTCCACACTGCTCAATGTCATGAAGATTCCTCACTTCAGAAGGAACCAAGAAGTGAATGCATGCATCAATCTACTGCTGTTCTGTTACCATGGTGGATACTTGTGGTTAAACCACCGTATCACAGTGGATCCAACATTGATCAATCAGATCACAGGGATGAGTATGCAAGGCCTTGACCCACAGGGTTTCTATCCCGAAAAAACCATGGATCACGCTTTAGCTCAAAGGATAAAATACACTTACGACGATGTCGAGAAAGGCATGCAAGGCTACAAGGTAGCTTCTATCCAAAGCGACGTAATGTGCCTATCCTGTCAACTGATCACAGGAAAGTTATTCCACAAGAACCGACCCACCCAAGTCACTAGCTTTGTAGTCGACCTCGCAGGGAAGTGCGTGAAGGGCCTACAAATGAATTGGGTGAAGTACCTCATGAACCAGTTGGAACTGGACTGCAGGGAAGCACAAGATCAATAATATGAGTTCCACTTTAGTTGGATTATAATCCTAATTGCTTTCATTGCATGGGAGATGCCAGAAAGTGTGACCTTCCCGGACATCGAACCCTTTGAACCTATGGCTGCGAAGTTCAATACACTGTGTTATTCCAGTGACATCAACAAGAAATGGCAGTCAAATGTCATATTCCACACATATTACAATCATCTGAAGTTAGCTATCTAGTCTGAACCTTGCATTATGCCAAATACTCTTCACAGGTTTCAGCCTTTAATGAAATTCAGTGCGGACCACCAATTCATTTATATTACAATGTGCGCTGATGAGCACAAGCAACAACTTCAACCTTACTACAAGCTGATAAAGGAGAATTTGGAAGAAATCACCAAGGAGTGGCCAATGGACCTCCTCATTCCAGTTGACCCTATGGAGATGTTCGATTTAGAAAGTCCAGAAACTATGCCAGATGCACCAGGACCTAGCAAGATAAAGAAGACTGAAGAGTTCCATGATTTAGACAGCGCATCCGTGAAGACTGCTTCCATCTCAACAAAGAAAGGAGGAGATGGCAGAGAGATAGATGGTGCATAAGTTGAAAAAAAGAAAGGCGAGGTTACACCTCCTAGAGATGAGGAGGATCCCTTGAAGAAAATGAAGGTTTCCCTGCAAAAAACCTTCCTCCTGGAAGAAAGTGAAAGCAACCATGACCAAAATGCAGAACATCCTTACCTCCGACGACTTCAACTTCATCATAGCATCCCTAAACGATGATTTGCTGGAGATAGCAGAGAAGTAGGAAGCTAAGCAGGAGGAGGTGTTCCATCGAATTAAGGATGAGCTGCAAGGAGTGAAACAGGCACTACAATCCAGCCATGCAGTCTCCACCATGCCTCTATCAGTAGGAACATCAGAACTAGTAGATGAGCTAGCTCAACTACACCGCATCACTGATACGGTCGAAGCTCACCTTCGACGAGCTCAGGAAGAAACAACACAAGCTACCCAGGCTTTGGAACAAATAAAGGAAGACCTTGTAGAACAATGCAGTACTACAGAACAAGAAAAGCTTTCTCTCTAAGCGAAGTGGGATGAAGAAAAAGCACAACTGTAGCAAAGCAAGGAACATTTGCTCGCAGAGAAACTTGAAGTCAAGGAAATAGTTCACAGAGCACTTTGCTTCGTGAAAGTAATAGAAGTAAATATCGAAGAGTGAGTTCCACAATAGGTGGCACAACTTGAAGAAGTAATCCAATAGCTCCAGTAGTGCATATCAAACTTGGAGCTCTGCACTGTGCCCGAGACCCCTCAAGATGTAAGAGATGAAAGGAAAGAAATTGCCTACAGCCTAGTTGACAGACTAAAAGCTCTTGCCTTGGAGTGCAAGCAGTTGAGTAACCACAGTGCCCAGACATATGAGAACCTCATCGAGAATCCATAGTTACAGGCATTAGAGTCACAGCTCAAGGAAGCAAAGAAGCACACAAACACACTACAGGCACAGTTGAAGGCCTTGTCGGTCGTCGAAAGAATGAAGCAGTCTCAAGAGAAACACACCGCCCAATAGCAGATCCATACGATTCAAAGAAAAGTGATGGAAGTTACTCAATGACTTCAACCAGTGCAAGATAAGGTGTGCCAATTATTCAAAGAGATTGAAAGTCGAGGAGCAGAACTAGAACAAGTTGTCATCACAACAAAACAACGCCTAGAAGGGCCCGTGAATGATGTAGTGATCCATGAGTTCACCGAGAAAGAGGTCGTCGCACAACAATAGATTGAAGCAGCTCGAGCCAAGCTCAACGCCTTCAAAGCAGAACTGGTCAGATCAGAGTGACTCAGGACGAGTCATAGGTGAGTGTTGGGGGCCTGTTGTCCCTTGACCAAGTCTTTGGATATTCTTGGTCATAGTGACCTATTTTGGGACTTTGATAGCCTATCGAAGGAGGAGCACAAGACAAATCAGATATCATGGGATCTCGGCCCACTTTTGGGTCCCTTTTGGGTTTTTGGGAATATGTAATAGGATTGGGATGTCGGCCCATGGGTTTACCCATGCTTAGGCCTATTTTGTATGTATAAATAGAAGGATAGGCAATATAAGAATTAGTTGAATCAACATCTATGTGATGTATTCTAAGTGCAAGTAGGGTTTTGTAAGTGCTCTGTGCATAACTATGAGAGACTTGCAGAGCTAAGTGCAAGTGGTTGTAACAGATAGTGGAAGGCTTAGTGTTGTAATGCAAGGAAGAAGGATTTAACGAGCTTCATAGATCTTCTGTCCTATGTGGAGTAAGGGTTTTGATGGCTTTGTGCTTGTAACCAATTGACTGAAGACAATAAATAAGAAGAGTTGGTGGATGTATCCCCAGGGTGGGGGTGAACCATGTAAACACTATGTTTTCTTGCTTTGTTCTTGTCTTAATATGTTTATGTCTTATTATGCTAAGTGCTTTGAGATGATTAGATAGATCTTCTTATTCTTAGTGCTAATGATGTATAAGAATGTTATAACTGATCTATATGAATGTGATGAGTGCGTGATCTACTAGATTTGAATTATCTATTGATGCTAAGTTCTTAAGTACGTTATATTAGTGTGAATGCTACGAAGACCCGTTTTATTAGCAAAGTGATTATTGATTATATATTGAGGAACTGATGGTGCTAAGTGCTTTATTAAGTATTGTAATCACAGATTTGTGTCCCAACTAAGGTTGCAGACACCTAAGTCGTGCAATCACCCCTGCCTCTACCTCGAGTGAGACTTCATCTGCTTCTCAGGTGTTTTCGAAAGGGTCGGTAGTTAGGGATTTGCTGGTGTGTTGTTGTAGCGTTGAACCTTGGGTCTACCCCTGTGCCAACAATGGGCTTGAAAACAATTGTAAGTTAGTGGATCTTTTGATATGGGATAAGAAAAAAATCCTCTTTGAGAATTTCCTTGCTCCTATTGTTTTATATGGATAGAAAGTTTGGGGATGCAATATCTCTAGATAGTCGTGGAAAAAATAGGGAAGACCCAAAATAAATTTATAACCTGTAATCTAAAAATTAAAGGAAATACACCCTATCCTATCCTCATAAAAGAAAACATTTTCCCCATTGAGAGCACTACTATGACCACGTATCTACTGTATGAGAACAAGTTAAACAACATGGAAGACTAGAAGCTTCCTTTTCTTCAAACTCCAGCCAAAACCAACTTGAATCAAGAAGGGATGACATAAGGATGTATGTTCTTGGATAAACTATTGGGGAATAATGAAAGATATCATTTTGTAGAATAAGGATAATATAAAAAATAATATTACATCAAAATTTAAGCATAAAATGTGGTACGATAAAGAGTTAGAGGGAAAAATTAAATTAATATATTATAAGGAGGTAAACAAACCTAGTCTAGAAGACAAAATATATCTTTCTATTTTGAGGAGTGTAAAGAAGAAAATAAACATTACTAAAATAAGAACAAATTCTCATGAGCTCCATAGTGACATTGAGCATTGGTTCATTCCCAAAACACCTTAAGGTCTGTCACATTTGTGACACTAAAAGGGTTGAAAATGAGAAACACTTTCTCTTATAATTTCCATCTTATACCCAGATTGGATTTGAATTTTAAAATATTTGTCACATTACCAAACTTCCTAACCTTTTTACTCACCAAAACTGTGGCGATATTGGAATGCTTCTCTTAATGCTTTTCGAGTACATTAATAAAATTCTAAAGAATTTCAAGTAATGTTACCTTCTTAAGGTTTGATAGACCAATTCACTTACAATAGACATTAATCATCATGATCGTCATCATAATTTAGTAAAAAGGAAAAGAACGATATATCAAATCTAATAGTAAAATCAAATTTCATAATATAAAATTTGTATATTGATAAATTTAATGAAATGAGAAAAATATATATTTTGTTTGAGAATTAGTTCATGAGTTAAACGAATCATCATAGGGAAATTTTACAAATGGAAAACAAATTTATTAAACATATTATTATATGATTTATAAAAAATGGAGAAAGTAAAAGAAAAAATATAATAAATTGAAAAAGTAAAATCTAAATTTTATAAATTGAGAACCTAAATTTTATCAATTGAGATCCTTTTATTGAGAAAATATTTTATAATAATGGAAAAATGACCCAAAAAAAAAAACAATTAATTATTCTGAATTAAAATTGTTACATTATTTATAGTTTCTAAGAAAATTAGGATTTATTTTATTAAACGGAACACCATATGACTCAAGATAAAAAGGAAAGTATGAGTATTGAATATATATATTATTTAATAATGAAAAAAAAAATCAATTAAAAAAACTTAAAAAATAAAATAAAATTTTCTAAATTAAAATTGTTACATTTATTTATAGTTTTTAAGAAAATTAGAATTTATTTTATTAAAAGGATCACTATAAGATTTAAGGAAAGTATAAGTGTAAAAAGAAAAGTTAGTTTATATATATATATAATGATGATGATGATGATGAATATCCACTAAGATCGAATTGGTCTATTGGACCTTAAGAGGATAAGTGATTACTTGTGATTCTTTAGAATTTTGTTTCTGTGTTCGAAAAACATTAATAGAAGCTTTCCAAGATCACCATACTTTTGTTGAGTTAGGAGGTTAGGAAGGTTGGTAGTATTATAAATATTTTGAAAATGAGATCTAATATAGGTATAGGCTGGACAATCTAAGAGAAAGTGATTTTCATCTTCAACCTTTTTAGTGTCACAAAGGTGACACACTCTTTCATCCTATGGCGTTTTAGGAATTGACCAATGCCCAGTTTCACTATGGAGCTCGTGAGAATTTGTTCTTATCTTGTCAATGCTTATTTTTTTCATTACGCTTGGCAAAATAGATAGATAATTCTGATCTTCTAGATTAGGGTTGATTACATCTTTATAATACCTTAATTTTCTTTTTTCCTCTAACTCTTTATCACACCACATTTTCTCCTTAAATTTTGATTTGATGTTTTTTTTAATAGTATCTTTATTCTGCAAAATGGTTTCTTCCATGATTCCCCATTAGTTTACGTCTTTATGCCATCCTTGCTTGAGTCGATGGTGGTTATGACTTGATTTTGAAGAAATTTTAGGTAGCCTCTTGTCTTCTATGTTGTTTAACTTGTTTTTATACATTAGGTATCTAGTCATAGCCATGCTCTCAATGGGGGAGAGACTTGTTTCTAAGAGGAGGATGGGATAGGGTGTATTTCCTTTAATTTTGAGATTATAGGTTATAAAATTCTTTTGTATTTGCTTTATCTTTGTCCAGGATTCATGAGAAATACTACAGCCCCAGACTTCACATCCATAAAGAATAACAGGTGTAACAAGAGTCTCAAAGAGGAGTTTCTTCTTATCCCAACTTCAAATATCAATTGATTTACAATTGTTTTCAAGCCCATAATAAGCTTTCCATCCCCCAATAATCCTTTTCTCAATATTATAATTCCAATTGAACTTGTGATAAATATCAATTCCAAGATATTAATATGAAGTCATTTCTTATATATATATGAACTGTTAATATTAACATCATCATTTCATGGCTTCTTAAAAAAAACTTTAAAAAATAAAATAAAATTTTCTAAATTATTATGAATTAAAATTGTTACATTTATTTATAGTTTCTAAGAAAATTAGGATTTATTTTATTAAACGGATCACCATATGACATATGACTCAAGATAAAAAGGAAAATATGAGTGTAAAAAGAAAAGTTAGTTCTCATAAATAAATACTTTTATATTTATGAATAAATTTATATATATATATATATATATATATATATATATATATATAACGATTTACATTAACATCATCATTTGATAGTTTCTTAAAAAAGAAACTATGCCTATAGAAAGCTTTAGAATAGTAATAAAAAAGAAACCAAATCATAGAAAACTTCAAAATACCAACCTAAGTGTATTACAATTTCCATCTTGATGCTTAATTAATTGGGAGAGGTTCAAAACCTCATATAATCTAAAACAAGAGCCCAAAGACACCAAAACTAACATCAATATAATCAAGATAAACATAACTACAAATAGTGATAACATATGATGACCACAAAAAGAACAATATTGACTTAGTAGTTTTGTCCTTAAGGGCTTGGAGGAACATGAGCTTGCATGTTAGGACAACCTTTCTTGAATGTCCTTTTGAGCATCTTCATTTACAATATTGACTATATTCGATTAGGTTTTTTTAGAGTTCGTCTATAATGACTAGATTAAGGTAGGTACCTTTAGAGTTTCTGGCACATTCCTTGTCATCATCTGGCTCATCTTCCACCTCAATTTTGATTCCAAAGACCAATCGGTAGGCCATCTCAAACTTGGCCTCAAATAACATGAACTTGTCCAATAGTTCTTTGTGTTGAGTTGCATGCTCGTGAATAACTTGTTGAGCTCCATGCTCCCAGAGAACTTAGGCAATGAGGGTCTTTGTGAGCTAGTAATGCTCAATTTCTTTTAAGACCTTGATGTCTCTGCTCCATGAGAATCGAGAGCTAAAGAACCAACCCTTAATGTCCTTCTTAATTTGCTCATTTACACCCATTTTAGGTTCTCTAGAAAAATTTCTTCCAATACGTCAACCCCCACCTTCAACTTAGTCGGGAACATGGTGTGGAAGGATTTCTCAACTCCCTTGGCCATCCTTTTATCTTTGGTCATAGGAGGTGTTGATGCCACACGAAGAGAAGACCGCGTAATGCTTCTATGCCTCCTCCTTTGACCCCTTGAGCTAGATTCAATAGCCTCCAAGTCAAAGTAATATTCCATATCAAGAAATGATCTTTGACGAGGTGTCTGTGGTCTCAAAGCACTGCAAACATGGAGAATAGAAAACCACTAGATACTATCACTAATATTCAGAAATTGACACCGAAAGGATCCACGTTTGGACCTTGGTGCCTAGAGAACACCTGCCAACATATACACCAAGAGAACAAGGATGAACATGACTCCTAGAATTTCCTCCATGAATATTTAGAGCCCCCTAAGCTGTTATGTTTTGGTTACCCATTGTGGTTATGCTGATGGAAACTGCCTTAGATGAAAAACACCAAAGACACAACAAAACTGCCCATGAACAAATTTCCATCCCTCATAGTCGATAGAGCCATAGACAACTTCCAATACAAAGGCCACTCACATTGCCCACACCAACTAGAGAACCGGACACCACGACCCTACTGAAACTAGGAAATGTGAAAGGCCCCCATGATTAGGCAGACTAGTTCCTCCATCCCAGCTAAAACTCGATCCCCCTCCTTCTGCCATGTGTTCCTACATTCCCATCACTCCAATCTCATCAATGGATCTAGTTCGGATTGGATGAGCCATGACCAATTTCCAAGCCCTATTGTCCTCACTTTGCTTGTCTTATTTCCTTTGCACCAGGCGCAATGATATCTAGCCGACTTCACTTATGCGCTCTTATTTCCTTTGTACCAGGCACAATGATATCTAGCTACCTCCCCAAATGAGCCCTATCAAATTTCCCATCTACATGGAGAGCCACTTCACCCTCATTTGTGATCCCAATTTGTCACCCCATCTGGGTTTACAAAATATATTATTATAAATTGAGGGGAAAAAATATAAATTTAATTTTATAAAATAAATTTTTTATATTTTGATAATAATGTTAATCAAATTGAGAAAATATTTTAAGCATATTAGTTTGTAATTAAGGAAATTGGAAATGAAAATTTAGGAAAATGAAAAAAAATTAAATCTTTTACTATTAAATTTTACAAATTAAAATTTAGATATATTAATAAATTCATGAAAAAAAAACTTATGTTATCTAAAATAATAATTTTTTCAAATATATTAATAAAATCTATAAAATTGAAAATGCAATCCGGATAAAACATGTGGAGAATGAGCGAGCGCTCTGCAAAACCCTAGCCGCTGCGTAAGATCGATAGGCGGACTCCAAGAAAAGTCCTCCCAGTGCATCTTCACCAGCGCGACAGCCCCACTCGGCCCTCATTGCCACAAGACAATGGCTGCTGAAGAGGGGGGGAAACCCCCCTCTTACCGCAATGTTGCGGCCAACGAAAAACAGGGAGCACGAATCATGCGACCCACCTTTGAGCCACCGTCGCAGCTCAGGGACCAGATCTTAGCCAGAGAGAAGAATCCCCGAGCGAAAATGGAAACAGAAGCAGGAACCTCTCAACCAAGGCCGCCGAGGAGCTGGGAACCAGGCCAATGCATACCACAAATGGAGAAGCCACCAAAATACCTAATCAGTTCAACCAGAGTTGGAGAGCATATGCAATTTATGAGAGAGCATGCCCTCATAGGCAAATTTCTAGGGCTCTAGCCAGCAGAGAGAGACCTCTACAAATGGATCAAGCATTAGTGGAACCCCAAGAGAGATTATGAGCTGCAACTCAGCTCCAAGGGTTTCTTCACCGTCATTTTCTACAACCTGGAAGACAAAGACCGAATCTTTGAAAATGGCCCTTACTTCTTCAACTCGACAGGGCTATTTCTCCGCTTTGGACAGAAAGATTCAGCCCCGACAAAGAAGACTTCACCATGGCCCCAGTCTGGATTCGCTTGTACTCACTACCGCAGAAGTTTTGGTTAGAAGAGATCCTCATGGGCATTGGGAATACCATAGGAAAATATTTGAAAGCTTCAGAAGCCACGAGGCAGCGAAAATACACCTCATACGCTAGGATATGCGTTTACATGAACATATCCAAAGCACTGCCAGGAGAAGTAACCCTAGAATACCAAGATGAGGACTGGCTGCAAACTCTGGACTACGAGCATATACCATTCATATGTAGAAGATGCCATGAACATGGGCATCTCTATAGGGACTGCCCCCTCCTCAAGCCACCAGTGAAAGCAAACGAGACCCAGAAGAAGGACGGCTTCATCACAGTACCAGCAAAAAGAAGGAACCCACCAAGGAAGCCGACAGTGGCGCACAAGCAGGGTGTAGCCACCAAGAAATCCTATGAAATCCTGGAGCAACTCCCCGAAGACGAAGAAGTTCAAGACCCGCACAAAAACCCTCAACAGCCGTAACCAACAGAGCCAAATCCCGATCTCAATCCCTCGACAGGAGAATCTCACCTGGGTGATAAAGGAGAAGGCGATGGAGACACCCCAATGGCATTAGACGATCGGGATCTGGTCGGAATAGATCTAGAGAAGCTGGAGGAGGCTCTGAACCAGAAGAACCTACAGACCCTCCCAGAAGACCAACTCCGCAAGGTTCATAAGGTTTTCCTTAACTCCTCTGCAGGGTCAGTGGCACGCTTAGGTATAGCAATGGACCTGAACTCTGGCACAAAAAGAGCCCTTCGAGAAAATAAACGGCGAGGGAGGAAAACTACACAACAACTGATAAAGGAAGCAGGTAACCTCATGATAAATTTCGGTCAGATACACAAGCTATCGGAGGGATACCTCCACTCAACACCCACCTCTTAATGATGAAAATCATCACATGGAACATTCGAGGACTGAATGGTAGATCCAAGCAACGGATACTACGAGAATGCATCATAGCAGAGAGACCAGATATACTACTGCTCCAGGAGACTAAATGTCGAGGAACAGAAGTTGAAACAATCTCCAAACGCGTATGGCGGGAATGTAATTCCATCACAACAGATTCCACAGGAGCCTCAGGTGGCCTGGCCATCCTATGGAACCCTTCAAGCATAACTATCAGCCAGCCCTTTACAACTATAGGCACCATCACAACCCACTTTGAGGTGATGGGCACGAACCAGGAAGGCACCATCACGAATATTTATGGGCCACAAAGTAGCCAGGACAAAGACAAATTCATGCAGAGACTCGAGCTGATCAAGAATATGGTAGCAACCCCGAATTGGATCTTGGGGGGTGACTTCAACATGATCCTGACCTTAGAAGAAAAAACTGGAGGCATCAAAAGGCTGGAGAAAGATAGCGGTAAGTTCAAAACCCTCATTGATAATTTAAAGTTAGTAGATATTGAAAATAGCAATGGCATCTTCACATGGTCCAATCGTAGATCAGGCACCCAACACATTGCTTGTCGACTGGATCGCTTCTTGGTAACAGAGGAAATAATGGAATCAGGCTCTCATCTGGAGAGCCTCATCCTACCAAAAGCAGGCTCAGATCACTGGCCCCTGGCTCTGCAATTTGATCTGGGGGAACCTCCCAGATACAAGCCCTTTCGCTTTGAGAAATTTTGGTTAACGCATCCGGACTTCAAAGAACTTGTTGCCTCCTGGTGGGAACAGGCAGAAATTGACCATGGCACCTGCATGTATAAGCTCCAATAGCAATTAAAGAACTTCAAGCAACACCTAAAGCTATGGAACAAGAACTGCTTTGGTAATATATTTCAGAACATAAAGGCCATAGAAAACAGGCTGGAGGAGATCCAAGAAATCTTCATCTCCGGAGCACGAACCACTGAACTTATGGCATAGGAGGAACAGCTTCAGACGCAACTAGAAGAAAGGCGGAAGTAGGAGGAAATCTTATGGAAACAAAAGTCCAGAGTACAGTGGCTCAAAGAAGGAGAGAAAAATACAAAATTCTTTCACAGAGCCATGATGCATAGACGACATGTCAATAGGATAACCCACCTAGAAGATGGCCAAGGCAACCTAATCAGGGAACACTCCAAAATTGAGGAGGAGCTGCTCCAGTACTACCAAGACCTTCTAACCGAACCGCAGCAGGACAGAACGGAGGCAATCAGGAAAGTAACGAGCCACATACCATCCCTAGTTACTCCAGAACAGAATGCAGCCCTGACCCGACCCATTACTCAAGAAGAAGTTGACTAGGCAGTAAAAACTATGCAGGCAGGGAAAGCTCCAGGACCAGACGGGTTCACAGTGGATTTTTTCCACCACTGTTGGGACCTGGTCAGGAAGGATGTGTGGGAGGCAGTTGAAGAATCAAGAGCCTCCGGCCTAGTACTACCAGCCCTCAACGCCACCTTGCTCACCCTCATTCCGAAGGAGGAGCGTGTCACCAATCCCAAACAGTTTAGACCCATAGCCCTGTGCAACGTCATTTATAAAGTTATAACTAAGGTCATTGCTACGAGGCTTAAGCCCATCCGGCCGTTCCTCATCTCCAAGGAGCAGTCAGGGTATGTAGAGGGAAGGCAAATTATGGACAGCGTCATTCTGGCTCATGAGATCATACACTCCCTCAAAACGTCAAGAAATCCAGGCATGCTTATCAAGCTTGACCTCTCGAAAGCCTTCGATCGGGTTAGCTGGCACTATATCAGAGCTGTCCTAGTCTCCTTTGGCTTTGACCACACTTGGATAAGCTGGGTCTTGCAACTCACCTCTTCCGCCTTCTTCTCCATCTTAGTGAATGGCGTACCTTCAAAGCCTTTCTCGCCCTCAAGAGGCATTCGTCAGGGGGATCCCCTTTCTCCCTTTCTGTTCATCCTCATTGCAGAAGGCCTGGGGCGTTACATCAAAGCAGCAATAACAGAAGGTTCCTATCAAGGCCTGCCTCTGCACAACATTCAGCCTGCACCCTCTCATAGCCAGTTTGTAGATGACACCCTTCTCCTGAACTCTCCCATCGTCCAGGAAGCAGTCAAACTAAACTCCATCCTCTCAG
>ML776890.1:2160560-2183855 GCA_009831015.1 Picea engelmannii | reverse complement strand
GTGGCGCCAATGGAAGACCTCTCACCGGGAGCTTGGGATCCCTGACACCCTTGATCTGCAGCATTGGCAATCCCAAGCAGCCAGCCGGAAAATACTCAACAGAGGGGGACCAGACATTCTGAGGTGGGGGTACACCACAGCTGGCACCTTCACCATCAAAGAAGCCTACTCGCTGTACGCTACCCATCCGGATGCTCGAACGGAGCACATTTGGACCAACATTTGGAATCCTGCTCTTTGGCCCAAAATCTCAACCTTTTTGTGGCTAGTGGCCCACAACAGAGCACTCACCTGGGATAACCTACGGAAAAAAGGCTTCATAGGACCCTCCATTTGTGTCCTTTGTTCACAGCAGGAGGAAACCAAAGAGCATCTCTTCAATGGATGCCATTACAGTCAACGAATTTGGGACTATGGAACCCAAATCATGCACAAATCCAACCGAAACAGAGGCAGCATCAACTGCACAATTGAAACCTGGGACAGTATCGCATATCGCAACCCAATTCTAAACCTCATTTGGAATTTGCTGCCGGGATTCGTCCTTTGGCAGATCTGGAAGGAACGAAAAAAGAGAATTTTTCATTCTCTATCCTCCCCTCCTGATGCCACCTGGGGAAAAGTCCGAGCCCAGATTGTGGAAATAATTAGAACCAAATCCTGGGCGGAAGAGGATTGGCAATGCAGCCCGATGGAGCAAAATATCTTGCAGAACTGGCAACCAATTCTCGGTAACCAACTGTCCACAGGGAGGCATAAAGCTCAGATCAACAGTCCCACTATCTGGACTCCCCCCCCGGAGCCCTTCATCAAAGTAAACTTCGATGGAGCCTCCAAAGGCAACCCAGGACCAGCAGGATACGGGGCAGTGCTCAGGAACTCAGAAGGGGAAATTCTAGCGTTAGATATGGGATACATTGGAGACACGACCAACAATGTGGCCGAGCTAACAGGACTCTTGAGAGGACTTCAGACAGCAATTGCCAAAGGTCATCAAAGGATAATCTTGGAAGGGGACTCACAAATCATCATCAGATTAGTCACCAGAATCCTCCATGGATGCAATCCAGACAAAATCACACCGAGATGGAGACTTCATGGATTACTCGCAGACCTGGGGCATTACCTACAACCCCATCTCAGCATCACCACCTCGCACATAAAACGAGAGGCAAATAAAGTGGCTGACAGATTAGCTAACGAGGCGATTGAAAAAGGCGAGGAACACTCAAGCTGGAACGGCCCTGGATCACCCACTCCAGAAATCCTCACTTGTTGTCAAGCCTTAGCTAACAGTGATCTGCACTCCCTGGATGGGGTGGCACGTGGAGCGATAAGGCCACGCGGGCATGCACCAGGACGCGGACTTAATGCATCAACTGGCCATTACACCGTGGCCATTAACCATGCATGAGTCCGCGCAGAGTTATTGAAGGGATGAGGCCCCTCGCGCGAGCGAAGGGTACTCCTCACCAGGGCATTTACGAGCAGCCATCAATGGAGTTCATCATGATAATTGATATGGTAGTTGATATGGTTTTCGTGTTCATTTTCTTTGGTGACGCATTGTTTTCGGGAGGCTTCCGGCGCTGTGGAGACTTCTATCCCGTCTCCCTGTCACAGGGACAGCACTCGGCACCCCCGCCTCCTCTCAGAAACAGTTCGACATGCACCAGAGGCATCGAGACTCCTCACTACATCTCCGCCATGCCACGCATTCGGGGGAGACCGCGCCGTGGAGCGGCGTGGTATGCTGCAGCGTCGAGGCGCAAATGGAAAGCACAGTTCGAGGCAGCTCTGGCAATAGTGACACGGCGACGAAGGCACAGTTCAAGGCACAGTTCGAGACCACGCACGCCTCCCATGGCGTACGTAGAGGAGGTCATCCCAGAAGGAGGCCCGCCCAGTCCGCCAACAAATGTTTTCATTCCACCGGAGAATTGGCACCCGAGTACGAGTTTTGACTCCCATAGCACACGGCAGCCAGCTTGTCAAATGTCCAACCCTGCCGCAGGCAGCCTAGCAGAGACATACTCCCCCTGTTACATTCAAGAGGAAGCTCCCCCTGAGCCTACCATCGATGGGGAGACCACTGGCTGAGAGCGTCAGGAGAACAGGAAAGCGACAGCCGGGACCAATGCCAGCGAGGAAACCAACAGCCGAGACCAGCCACCTGCAGTCGACCGGGTTTACCTCGACCTTGTGTTTGAGATATGAGCAAAGCTGGAGGACCTGGACTTCCGTTTAGGGCGTATGGACCAGCGGCTCGACATGTTCTTTTCCGCCCACTCCAGAGCTTCCACAAAGAAACAATGCCCAACCTGCGCCAGACCATACTCCTGCGAGGTGGAGACACTCCGAAGTTTAGAGCAGACGGCTCGGCACAGAGGTCACTCAATGTTTTGGTGTTGCTGTTTCATTTCATGTTTTAGGATAGATAGACGCCAGGTTGTCTCACTGGTAGCTAGTAGTTTAAGTTTCAAGTATGCAACTGTTAACTCTATAAAGTCTGAATACTTTGTTTACTATGTGACAAATGGACATGGATGCCCAGCTGTCCTGGTTTCCTGCCCAGGCAGGACAGCTGGCATCATAATATACAGTTTTGTATTTTGGCTATTTTGATATGGTAATATAAAAGGTACTGCCCTCTTTTTATTTAAAAAAAAAAAAAAAAATCTATAAAATTATTTATTTATTAATATTAAAATTTAAATTTATTAAAAAAAAACTTATTTTATCTAAAATAATAATTTTTTCAAATATATTAATAAAATCTATAAAATTATTTATTTATTAATATATTAATTAATCGTAAAAAAATAATTTGAGAATAAAATCCGTGGCAAAATAAGAAAAGAAGAAAATATAGAATTAAAAAATTGAATCTTTTATTTATTAATAATCTTATCTTTGAACAGATTTAAAAAAAATAACTGTAAAGTGGGTGTAGCTCATGGTTGTGCCGGCAAGTTGATATTCTTTCAATTCAGTTTTTTTGTGAATTAATTTATAATGTTATTCATTTTTAGCATGCTAATTTATAATGTTCTTGTTAATTGACTTTATGTTTTTTGAAAATTTAAATTTTCAGTTTTCAGTTTTTAGTGAACTAATTTATAATGTTTTTCAGTTATGTTTAATTTATAATATTACTAATTTATAATGTTTTTCAGTTATGTTTAATTTATAATATTTTTAAGTTTGTAGTGAACTAATTTATAATGTTCTTGTTAATTGATGTTATGTTTTTAAAAATCTAAATTTTCTCAAACTAAAACTAATTACAAATAAGTTTGTAATGTTTAGTTATGTTTTTAAAAATTTAAATTTTCAGTTTTTAATGAACTAATTTATAATGTTCTTCAATTTGTAGTGACTAATTTATAATGTTCTTAAGTTTGTAGTGAACTAATTTATAATGTTTTTCAGTTATGTTTTTGAAAATCTAAATTTTAAGTTTTTAGTAAATTAATTTATAATGTTCTTCACTTTGTAGTGAACTAATTTATAATGTTCTTAAGTTTGTAGTGAACTAATTTATAATGTTTTTCAGTTTGTAGTGAACTAATTTATAATGTTCTTAAGTTTGGGGTAAACTAATTTACAATGTTCTTGTTAACTGAACTTATGTTTTTGAAAATCTAAATTTTCTCAAACTAAAACTAATTACATGTAAGTTTGTAATGAACTAATTTATAATGTTCTTCACTTATGTTCTTGAAAAACTAAATTTTCAGTTTGTAGTGAACTAATTTATAATGTTCTTCAATTTGCAGTGAACTAATTTATAATGTTCTTGTTAACTGAATTTATGTTTTTGAAAATCTAAATTTTCTCAAACTAAAACTAATTACATGTAAAAAATAAAAAATATTAATAAAATAATTATTAATAGATGTCTTTATTAACTGGCCTTGGTATTTTGAAAATCTGCAAAATAATTATTAATAGATGTCCTTGTTAACTGGCCTTTAGAGAATCTGCCACCCAACAAGTTTTCCAAATTTCAAAAATAATTACATGGAAAAAAAAAAAAAAAAAAATTATTAATATATTTGAGAAAAAATTGAGTTCCCTATGTTAAGGCTCTAATATATAATAAAAAGTAGTTGGCTAAATGTTCTACCTTTTGGGTAGTTGGATAAATGTTCTACCTTTTGGGTGTTGTGTAGGAATTGGTAGGAATCAGGCTATGTAAATTTGGACAAAATCTCTATTTTCTGTTATTTAAATTGTTTTTTTCAATGCATAAATGGATTCAGCCTGCTGAAAACCTCTGGAGAATTAAGATTATACAAACTTAGTCCTTCAAATCTACAGATCCAACCATTCATCACCGAATTTGAGACAAAATGAAAAAGAAAAAGTAACAAAAAGAAAACAAAAAAAAAAATATTTGACTACTATAATAAAAATTAAAAATATATTTTATTAAACCTAAGACCCTTTAAAAAAATAGGAATAAATGGTCGAGAGGACTGGGAGATTGAACAGTTACACTGGAAGCTACGAGGACACGAACCAAATCGTTGCGGAATGGAGAGGAGTCCACAATAAAGAGGAGGGCTACCGATTAATCAGAGCAGGGTCTCTTCATCGCTTGAGCCCGTACTGGCCTGCAGAGGTAGAGCACAATTCTCATCAACTGATCACTTTAGGTTCATAACCAATCAATCAAAATGGCAGAAACAGACGAGTGCCCGCTCGGGTGTTCTGATTTGCCGACAATTGTCATGCTTGTCACTTGAATCCCTGTGCAGATTCGGCAGCGTGTGCAAGTAATGGAATGCCCTTTTCACTTCAACTAAATTCATAACTCGTTTACGGAAGGACGAGCCTCGACCCAACAAGATCCCATGGCTAATATTCTACAATTACGACTCCCTAATGCATTTCCCCGCATACTGCTTCTCAACGCAGACATGGAATATCTGTCAATCCTTTTCCTTCATACTGGATAGCGAGACGCCAGAAAATAGATGTGATTTCTTTTATTTCTATGGATCGGTGCTAGGCCTCTTCCTGGTGGCTCCTGCCTTCCACCGTCATCCTCCCCCATTGCACAGTTTTGTCTGCAATCCTCTCAGACGGACGTCATCTAGACTACCCGTCATGTCATCCATAACGAAGGTCTTGGCCGAAGGCATCGTTCGAGGCAGGGAGGGCGAGACATATAGAGTCGTGGTACTGGGAGAATCTCCCGAGACTGGCGACGGGATTAATGGACGGCGAGAAATAGTGGAAATCTACGATTCCTCTCTGAAATCATGGCGGACTGCGGGTCACCTGGAAGATAATATGGAGGGAGATGAATACTGGGTGCAAGATAATTTGGAGGGAAATGAATCCTGGGACCAGAATCCGATGGTTTTTGGCAGTGATTGTTTTTTCTTCTCTATGACAACCCGTCGTCGTCGAGGCATTGTTGGTTTTACGGCACTGCCTGAGCTGCATGATGGCCAGATTGTGACCTACTCTCACCTACTTACATGCGGCTCACGGATTTTAATCGCCGGGATTGCAATCTTCAGGAGGATTCAAAACGATGCAAAAACGATGCAAGTTGGGCTCAATAAAATCCCTCAATATCTTTCGAATGCTCCGTCATCCTTATTTGGCTAATTGGGTAGGCATAACACTCTATAATGTTGTAATGTTATAATGTTTCAAAATGGGGACATTACAATCCTCCCTACCGGAATATTACTTGTCCTCGAGCAATAACTGAATCCAATTACATATGATACCAGGGTCCCATATCCACCTATGTGACACAAGATAGACTCCCCTCAAGATGTGGCCTCTCCTAGTGCTCACCATGCATGACACCCACATGCTCCTATGAGTAGAATGATCAATGGCCAAAGAATCTCAGTCAAATCACCGAGCAACCACTCTAATCAAAACTAAACTCCATCAAACAATGAACTACCAAGCACTCCAATCCATGGATCCCATATCATAATGTGAACTATAATGCCTCATGAAATATAGTCCTGTAACATATCAATACCATGAGTCTCGTGCCAATAACACACGATCTCAACCCGAAATGAATATGTCCTCCAAGACCTTACCAACCCCAACACGACCTCCACCAACCGGACATGCGACTGCCATAGTGAGGTACTACAAGACCTCAATGAATCACCCACAAGTGACATGATCCCCCCAATATTGAAGCTCACTGGAAAGTCAAAGTGACTTCCCCCTACAAAGATCCACTCGTCTCCATCAGTCAATGAAATGCCCAACCCTATAATCTGAGGGTCCCATGCTAGTCTCTGACAGGGACCATCACACGCACATTGTACTACTTTGATCATCACTGTTTGCTCAAAGTATACATACTGGATCCCCCACTCTTGGATCCTCACGCTGAAATACCTGTGAAAACTGGGCATGTTGTCAAGAAGCTGAGCCTTTAAAAGTATTTATGTGGAATCAACACCTGCCCAACCACCTTCATACTTGATCATGAGTATCAATAGGGAGAACATGTGTCGTTGCATAGAACAAGTCCCTGCAAGCCCTCTCAAAACCATCCAAGTGTGAAGTATGTTGCTCGTTGGCGCAACTTGGGCCATCATAAGATGAAACAACCCACTAACCAAATGGACTCCTGGATCCCATGGAAACATTGGATGTTCATCACTTCCAATCCCCACTAACTTCTCATGTGTCATACTGATAACTATCAGAAGATCTCCATTCTCATCCCAATGAGAATTTGAATCTGTCACACTGTGGGATATTTGTTATCTCATGGCCTAAGATGCTCACCATCACGCCCAAGGTCTCAATTGTTTGTCTCTGATGATCCACCCCTATCCTACTATATGCAATAAAGACACTCCTATTAGGTGGTCTCATCCTACCAACTCTCCATCTCCCCTGCCACTATATATCTCCCCCTATGTTGTTGTCAATAATGAAAGCATCGGGAAAAACTAACAAAAATATTTGTAATCGACTATAGGACTAGAAAGTATCATATATTTTGGTCAATCCCCAGGATTGGACCAAAAGCTCATCCATTAGCACCCATGGTGAATAATCGCCTAAACTCCAACTATCGAGTACAAGAGTAGATAACTCCACAAACAGTTGGTCAATCACTCTCCCTCCATCATCACTTAGATAGTTGCTGCTATTATGAAGGTGATCTCCCATAACTATCTATTGCTGCAAGGGAGAGGAATCTCCATGATCCACTTAGTGTGTCTCCTACCTGCAATCCAATGCGTCCCCATGAATCCCACTATACATCTCTCCCATCATCATATGTCCAAGGTGTGCTGTCGAATAAACCTCTTTGTGGATACCAACCGATCCTAGAGCAAAAATGAAAGTGCCCTCATAACTGCCCCTCACTCTAGAATCCTCATGTGTATGTGTATGACCGATTGTCTCAGAACTACCCATGAATGGTGGCCCCTGTGACACCCGAACATCCTCCAACAATGTAGCTGATGAACATATCTAACTCTCTGTTGAGATAGATATAGTGTATCTCTGACTAGTATCCTCAAGGAGATCATCTAATCTAGACTCTGATTCTTGAAGGGTTGTCTGTGTGCCTTCCAAGAATCCTCGTGTCCTCACCAACTCATGAGTGAGTTGGTCCACCTCCAACTCCTACTCCCTCAAGGCCCTGTGATACATATTTCCAACCTCCAATAGGTAATCTTTGTCCATCAACAACTTTTGGTAGTCGACCCTCATCATAGTTACTCTTTCCTTGAGAGTATGAAAGCCATCCATGGAAAATCCCCCATTTGAAATATCATTTTCCATCAATTACCTCCAACAATAATCTGCCACCAATGTGTGTGTATCATCCATGCATCTAGTGGCTTCCATGATTGTGCCCTCACTCACTCTCAACTGTCCCGTCCAGTGTTGTGACTCCTGATCACAGTACTGCTGAGGTTCTAGCTCATGCCCCTCACTGCTAGTGTCAACAATGGAATCTCTAGCAACACACTCCTCAAAATATAAGGCACTGAATTACCCACTGTCCACTGTGCTACTGAGTCCTCCTGTATGCCACTACACACCATTACCAACTACTACCCCCATCTGAATTTCACTATACCATGTATGGGCAGTTGTATCCTCCTGTGCGCTCACTCTGCTAATGTCATGTTCACCTGGATCCCATACGGATGTGACTAGACATGAGATATGGTCATCCTAACCCATGCAAAGTGCAACCTCATCACTATGGACTAGTCCTGGAATTGAGTATCCTATCAAACTATCAGTCTCCACAACATGATCTAATAATGGAATCTCCAAAACAAGTGACTCCCTCTCCCCATACTGGTAGGTATGCGTAAGGTCAATTGTCTCCAAGTCATTTCTCTCCTCCTAGTTTTGTAGATCCATATGTCCCTAGTGCACAATCCTCTCATAAGGCTCCTCCACCATATCAGGAGTGCCACTGATATCCTCATGTGTCATGGCTATCATAGGTGTCTGAGAAGATAACGAATGTGTCACTGTCGTCATAGAAAGCTCATCATCCTCCATACATGACTTCCTGGAATCCATGTATATACCCAAGGGTTGGTCATCCAACCACCTAATCTCATCACGTTCAAGTGCCCACACATATGAATCCTCACACGTGTCATCACTATGCTAAAGTGTTGAAGTCTCAACATTGCTTGGCATGGAAGTTGGGGAGCATGCGTTATCATCCTGTCCATCCGACTGTCCCTCAGATGTGCAGGAGTCACTCTAAGCCTCATATGACTACTCTAAATAGGAATCTGTGGTTGCATTCTCATGCACCTCCTCATCCTCACTATCATAGTGTACCTCAACAATGTGCACCTTCCCCTTCTTGTGCCCTGATAGTTGAGGTTCATACCACTCAGGATGTTTGACGGTGCAATAATTCTTGAATGACATGTCTGCATGAAATTCTGTGCCAAGCTCCTAATACTGTCTCAAACAATTTGAAAACTCCTCATTAGCTCCATTAATCCCTGTATAGTTTTGAACGCTTGCCATATCCTTCCGCAACTGTTGTCTCCCATGTGAAAGCATCTTACAAATATCCCTCATGTATCATATTCCACTGAATCTGATACTCTGGGAGTTTCTGAATGCATTTGAGTTACTATGTGAACATGCTTGGTGATTTTCGCATGTGTGTTCCAGTTTATTATTTGATTTAGCAGTATAAGACAATGCATGCGAAATAAGGACAACATAGCTCACTGATATATATATAATGTAGAAAAAGAAAGCAATACAATAATAAATGGAAGTAGATATAATAATCATTAATTAGATCTCATGGATCATCACTAGAATACAAATAAACTGATAAGAAATACCCATGATCAGAAGAATGGGTGTTGGCATGTGCATGCACAGATAGATGGGAAAAAATAAGTCTGATAGATCATGATAACTATTGTAGAATCTGGAAAACTCTCCCTGATGGCCATAACTATCAGAATGAGTTGGAAACTGCCTCAAAAGATCTACCCTAGCCTCTATACTGGTCTTTATTATTATCGGATTGAAGATCCGACCTTTGAATCTCTAGATGTCATCCCCTGGAGGTTTTCACATGTCCTGGGTTCAATGAGTGTGCCCTAGTGATTCCATCGAAGGAATTTGACGATGTATAGCTCAAAACGATCATCTTGGTCTCCTCTGTAATGGGTCGGAAGGGATTCCTCATATCTGCCTCGGAATGTTCCTGGAACCCCAAATGTGCTTCCTCAAGAGCTGTGCCTTAAATGATTGTTTTCTTTTTTCTGGGAGATTCCACCATCTTAAACTGACGAGAGGTGGCTCAATAGGTGCTCCTTGGCTAGCTCTCTAATGGGTTGAAAGGAATCAGCCAAATCTAAACTTTCTCAAGTGACCACACAAACCCTCTCTCCAACACTTGTTTCCTCACTGGCTGAGCCGCGCAATCAATAAAATTGATATTTTAATGCACAGTGAAATACCTGGATGGTATATCTGATAGGCTAGGGTGTGTCTCTCAACACCGACACCAATCAATGGTGGTGGTTTCCTCTAGAAATCCACAAAACAACAAGGGGGTTGATTTCCTCCTCCTGTACAAATATCTCAACATGAATTTCGCGAAACCCTAATTCATTGTTTACCTTTTCCCTCCAAGTGAATTTTACTTTATTTTATTATTCCTTGATTAAATCACTTAATTAATTAACCATTTTACCTCTAAAAAGTGATTTATCCATCCTTATGGCTTCTCTGGCCACTAAAAGTCACTTCTCATCATCTTATCCTATAATGCTCTTCCTCCCTATTCCGATGAGCTATTACACTAAGAGGTTTATCCAAGTAATATGCCCATTATGACCTTAGTGAATTTAATTAAGATATGACCCATAATAACTAAAAATTATGGAAATCATCAGAATGCAACGAAACCAAAGCCAATCTGTGTGGAATGGATTCTGACGATGAACGATGCAATTTGGGCCCAATAAAACCCCTCAATATCTCCCGAAGTCTCTGACACCGCTATCTGGCTACTTGTGTAGGCATAACACTCTGTAATGTTATAATGTTATAATGCCCCAAAATGGGGACATTATAGCCAAGTAGAGGAAGATTTATGTTGTTGATGATTTTTCTCTTGATATTGTTGGTTGGGGTATCATTACCTATTGACATGGGAGGATTTTTTATGTTTATCATGTGGCAAACATCAGTTCCAACCTATTGTATGTTTCTTAGTTAACACATACATGAAAGGGGGTATAATTTTGGCTAGATCGGTTCTATGTTCATGATTTGAAGAAAGGTCAATCGATTTTCATTGGAGGAGTTATCTACCTGAAGGACAGTCTATATAAGCTTCATGACATGACTCAACCCGACAACATATCAATTGATCTTGTTTCTCACACTGATGAACAAAATCTAACTTGGCATGAATGAATCAAACACATGAATTTACAAAGTTTGGACAAACTCACAACTCAAAAAATGGTTGTTGGTCTACCTAAAGTGTCCCCCCTGAAGGATTGTTTAAAGGTTGTGTTCTTGGAAAGCATCATCAAACACCATTTCAATCTGGAAAAGAATGACAAGCATAGAACCTACTGGAGTTGGTTCACAATGATGTCTACTGCATAAATCTACCTTCCCTCGCAGGAACAAGGTATATTTTGACTTTCATTGATGATCTCTCTCGTTTCACATGGGTTTATTTTCTTAAGAATAAGAATATTTCCTTTCAAAAGTTCAAAGAGTTTAGAGCCTTCTCTAAAAATAAATGTGGTCGACCCATCAAGTGCTTGGGATTAGACAATGGTGGTGAGTATGTAGATCGACCTTTTGAAGAATACTTAGTTCGATATGGCGTTGACTGGTAGTGGTCGGTTCCTCATACACATCAACTTAATGGCATTGTACAACATAAGAATCATGTGTTAGTTGAAATGGATAGATGTCTTTTGCAAGCTAAATATCTTCCCTCTCGCTTCTAGGATCTAGTGGTTATTGTGAAAACTATATTCTCAGTCACATATTAACCCGAGTTCTTCCTTCCACGACTTTAGTCAAACAATGGTGTGGAAAAAAGGATTCAATCGACCACCTTTGTGTGTTTGGATGTGTTTCTTGGGCTCACATTTCCAATGATTGAAAAATATGTTGGATGCAAAGATTCATTCTTGAATCGTGATGGGATACTCTAAAGAGTTGAAATCTTATCAATTGTTTGATCCTATCAAACAACAAATCATTATTAGACACAATGTATGGTTTGATGAAAATTATTCTAGCGTCAAGTTGTTGTATCCCTTCTTTGGATTGTTTTAATATGATCCCTTCGATGTTATCTCAGAATATGGCTCTCATGTTCCATATTTTAGTCCTTCAATTGGACAATCGAACTTTGTTCCTATTTTGAATGGACCATCGATTTCTAGGTCGACTAGTCCATCGATCTCAGTTTCCCCTGGTCCATCGTATCCATCGACTACAAATTTTCAGACTTCTAATCAACCCGTTCTCATGAACAATAGTTCATCTATTTATTTTCTACTCTTTTGGGCTTCCAAGACAAATGGATTTGTTGGATCTGATGCTGGTGATATCTCCTCTAGATGAAAAACTTGAAGTAAAAGAAAACATACCAACATTGCATTGATGACTCATGTACTTCAAAATTTTGATATTGTTTCCTAATTGAATGCTCAATGACGACTTGAATGGGAACAAGCTATGTAGACACAAATTGATTTTTTGTTGAAGAATCACAATTGAAGGAAATAAAATTGTGAAGTGTTATTGGGTCTATAGGACCAAATTTACCTCTGAAGGTGTTTTTGAGTGACATAAATCATGCCTACTTTTGAAGGTATTTTCTCAACAAGAAGGTATTGACTACACTGATACCTTTTACCCTATTGCAAAGATGAACTTTGTTCAACTAATTCTTTCTATTGCTGCTCATTTTGGATGGAAAATCCATCAGATGGATGCAAAGAGTTCTTTTCTTCATGGAGACCTATTTGAATACATTTTCATGGAACAACCACCTAGTTTGTGACAGATTCTAAACTAGTTTTTGACTCAAGAAGTCACTTTATGGTTTGAAGAAAGATCCTAGAGCTTGCTATGCTAAGATCTATAGTTTCTTTCTTCGACGTGGTTTGAAATGTTGGGAATATGATCACAACTTGTATGTATTCGATACCAATTGAGACACTTTGATTGTTGTTATATATGTATATGATCTACTAATTATTGGCAATAATATTGATCTCATTCTTAGATTGAAGAAACAACTTGTTGACTCCTTTGACATGACAAATCTTGGTACTCTACATTACTTTCTAGGTCTTCAAGTATTACAACTATGTGATGGATTTTTCATTTCTCAATCAAAATATGCAATCTATCTTTTGACACATTTTAAGATCATTGATTGAAAGCCTTTTGCTACTCCTTTTCAATCTAGAGTAAATATCACAAAAACCTATTAAACACCTCAAGTCGATGCTACACTTTATCGACAATTGGTTGACAAAATTATTTATCTTACTTATAGTTGACCTGATATTTTCTCTGTTGTTAGTGTATTTTCTTGGCTTGGAAAAATCATAGTCCTTAAGGGCTTGGAGGCACATGAGCTTGCATGTTAGGAACAACCTTTCTTGAATGTCCTTTTGAGCATCTTCATCTACAATATTGACTACATTCAACTAGGTTCCTTTAGAGTTCATCTATAATGACTAGATTCATGTAGGTACCTTTAGAGTTTCTGGCACAATCCTTATCATCATCCTGCTCAATTTCCACCTCAATTTTGATTCCAAAGACCAATCAGTAGACCACCTCAAACTTGGCCTCAAATAACATGAACCTGTCCAATAATTCTTTGTGTTGAGCTGCATGCTCGTGAATAACTTGTTGAGCTCCATGCTCCTAGAGAACTTAGGCAATGAGGGTCTTAGTGAAATAGTAATGCTCAATTTATTTTAAGACCTTGATGTCTCTGCTCCATGAGGATCGAGAGATAAATAATGAACCCTTAATGTCCTTTTTAATTTTCTCATTTACGCCCATTTTAGGTTCTCTAGAACAATTTCTTCCAATATGTCAACCCCCACCTCCAACTTAGTCGGGAACATGGTGTGGAAGGATTTCTCAACTCCCTTGGCCATCCTTTTATCTCTGGTCATAGGAGGTGTTGATGCCACCCGAAGAGAAGACTAAGTAATGCTTATATGCGTCCTCCTCTAACCCCTTGATCTAGATTCAAGAGCCTCCATGTCAAAGTAATCTTCCATATCAATAAATTATCTGTGATGAGGTGTCTGTGGTCCCAAAGAATCGCAAACATGGAGAATAGAAAACCACTAGATACTATCATTAATATTAGGAAATTGACATCGAAAGGATCCACATTTGGACCTTGGTGCCTAGGGAACAACTGCTAACATATACACCAAGAGAAATAGGCGACCAACCAAATTGTGAATCTAGGATGAACATGACTCCTAGAATTTCCTCCATGAATATTTAGAGCCCCCTAAGTTGTTATGTTTTGGTTACCCAATGTGGTTATGTTGATGGAAACTGCCTTAAATGAAAAACACCAATGACACAACAAAATTGCCCATGAACAAATTTGCATCCCTCATAGTCGGTAGAGCCACAAAAAACTTCCAATACAAAGGCCACTGACATTCCCCACACCAACTAGAGAACCAGACCCCAGGACCCTACTGAAACTAGCAAATGTGAAAGGCCCCCATGATTAGGCAGACTAGTTCGTCCATCCCAGCTAAAAATTGACCCCCCTCCTTCTCCCTTTCTTTCCTACATTCCCTTCACTCCAATCTCAGTAATGGATCTAGTTTGGATCGGATGAGCCATAGCCATATTCCAATCCCTATTGTCCTCACTTTGCTTGTCTTATTTCCTTTGCACCAGGCGCAATGATATCTAGCCAACTTCACTTATGCGCTCTTATTTCCTTTGCCCCTAACACGATGATATCTAGCTACCTCCCCAAACGAGTCGTGTCAAATTTCCCATCTACATGGAGAGCCACTTCGCCCTCATTTGTCACCACATCCGGGTTTACAAAATATATTATTATAAATTGAGGGGGAAAAATATAAATTTAATTTTATAAAATAAAGTTTTTATTTTTATTAATAAAGTTAATCAAATTAAGAAAATATTTAATAAGCATATGAGCTTTTAATTAAGGAAAATGGAAATGAAAATTTAGAAAAATAAAAAAAAAATAAATATTTTACTATTAATTTTACAAATTAAATTTTAGATTTATTAATAAATTTAAAAAAGAATAAACTTATGTTATCTAAAATAATATTAAATTTTATATATGAAAATTTTTAAATATATTAATAAAATCTATAAAATTATTTATTTATTAATATATTAATTAATTGTGAAAAAATATTTTGAGAACAAATTTCACATAGTTCAATCCAAAAATTTTATAGCATTCTGGGAAAATAAGAAAAGAAGAAAATATAGAAATTTTTTTTTGAATCTTTTATGTATTAATAATCTTATTTTTAAATAGATTCTTAAAAAGATAATTGTAAAGTGGGTGTAGCTCGTGCTTGGGTGTTGGGTGGGGAAGTTGTTATTCTTTCATGAGCTAATTTATAATGTTCTTCAGTTATGTTTTTGAAAATCTAAATTTTCAGTTTGTAGTGAACTAATTTATAATGTTTTTCAGTTTGTAGTGAATTAATTTATAATGTTCTTGTTAACTGACTTTTAATTACACTTAAGTTTGTAGTAAACTAATTTATAATGTTCTTCAGTTATGTTTTTGAAAATCTAAATTTTCAGTTTGTAGTGAACTAATTACGCCGAAAGACGTATCCCTATTGGCAATGGGCATGATTAATGACCTTTTAATCTAAAATTCTAATATGATGGCTAACAATTGAAGATGCTGGCATATTCTCCAAATCAATGAATGTGATTTTTTTTTTTTTTTTAAAGTAAAAAGGGAAGAACCTGTTATATTATCATTACCGAGATACAGAGTCTGTTTACGATGCCATTTGTTCTGCCTAAGCAGGAAACCGAGACAGCTGGGCATTCTATGTCATTTGTTTCCAAGAAAACAAAACTATCAGAGTGCAGTCCTTCCCGAAGGGAACCGGGACGCCTAGCCATTAAGTTTAGTCTGTGTACTGAAAACCTAGTTACAACATAACTAAGATCTAACTAAGTGAAGACTTGGTTCGAAAACAAAAAAAGATTGCTAACTAAGAACAACACTGAACCTTTTATCCATTCGGCTCGTCCTCATCCTCGTGCCTTCGCCATTCTGCTGGAAACGCATAGGCATGCGTGCATGTAGGGCATTGCCTTTTCGGGAGAGTCTTGGAGTGAGCAGCGAATAACATGTCGAGTCGATGGTCGATTCGAGAGATGCGAAAGATCTGGTCATCCAACGGGCTCCACATATCAAAGATTAGAGCTAGGTACCCCAGATTAGTGAAAGGATGCTGGTCCTACCAATTTCCGTCAGCAGAGGCTAAGGGAATTGGCCCCATTGCTCCTTCGCTTGCATGTGCTTCACTGCCTTGATGTGTTGGCCGGTTGAGTAGCTGAGTCGCCGCCTCCGTAGGTGCACCACTGGGTGATTCGTTTCTACCTTTTCCGCAGGATAGGGTCTCTTCTTCAACATAGTAGGTGGTGAATTCCTCTTCCGGTCGAGTTGCACTGGAGCCGAGCGGTTTGCCCGAAGGCAAAATCTTGTCATCAATGCCGAAATCAGTGGGAGGATTCCAATTGTCTGGGACTGTCAATAGAGGGAGCTTTGGATAGCTTTGCACAGCCTCGTCTAGGGTGATCTCTTCCACGTACGCCATTGGAGGTGTTTGAGGTTTCCTATGTCTTCACGAGGATGCCATGGCCAATGCCTACTCAAATTTCTTCTGCCTCTGCCGACGAGATTCAGTTGTGTACCAAGATACGCCCCTACGTGGCTTTCCTCGTGCTCTAGGCATAATGAAGAACCTGGAGATGTCCAAGGTTCCGTGCGGTTGGATGACTCTGCTCCAAAGCTCCAGTGGGTCTGTAAAATTCGGCTCTGCGAAATTCAGCTCTGCATTCAACTCTGCAGTAAGCGAATGCCGCTCAATGTTGTCGAAGCGGGTGATAAGGAGGAGGACGTCGGCGACTGCCATGGCCATTAAGGCTAGCTTCCAAGTGCTCTGGTGCACTGTACTGGTCACTTGCGCGAAGGGCCTCATCTCTTGGATAATGCTGCATGGTTTCATTCTCTTTTAATTGTAGAGGGGATGGTCGCCAGTGGTTGTATTAATGGTGCATCCCAGCATTATCCCGCGTGGCTTGGCTCTGTGACGTGGCACCCCATCTGGGGGAAAATCAATGAATGTGATTTACTCTTCATAACTGCCTTGTATTTTTTAATGCATCTGTTAATTTAATTTTTAACATTTACCTAATCATATTAAGAAATTACTGTAGCACCATATGATTGCCATGTTTGGATTATTAATGGGCACTACTTCAACTTCCTCCTCAGCTATCTGTGCGTCTCAGCTGTCTGCTCGTTTCATATTTGATGGATGGCCGACCCACCTATTGCATGAGCACGGAGCATTTCATTTTCGAGCATGGATATCTTTCGACGTTCTCAATCGCGAGTTAGCGGTTGTGCTAGTTTATAATGTTCTTAAGTTTGTAGTGAACTAATTTATAATGTTCTTGTTAACTAACCTTATGTTTTTGAAAATCTAAATTTTCTCAAATTAAAACTAATTACATGTAAGTTTGTAGTGAACTAATATATAATGTTCAGTTATGTTTTTGAAAATCTAAATTTTCAATTTGTAGTGAACTAATTTATAATGTCCTCAGTTTTGAAAATATAAATTTTCAGTTTATAGTGAGCTAATTTATAATGTTCTTCAGTTTGTAGTGAACTAATTTATAATGTTCTTAAGTTTGCAGTGAACTAATTTATAATGTTCTTGTTAACTGAACTTATGTTTTTGAAAATCTATTTTTTTTCAAACTAAAACTAATTACATGAAAATAAAATAAAAGATTATTAATAGATGTCTTTGTTAACTGGTCTTGGTATTTTGAAAATCTACAAAATAATTATTAATATAGATCCTTGTTAACTGGCCTTGTGACTTAGAGAATCTGCCACCCAACAAGTTTTCCAAATTCCAAAACTAATTACCTAGAAAAAAAATAAAATTATAGATAGATTTGAGAAAAATAAATATATAAGTTTAAAAACAAAAATTAAGTTCAGTATGTTAAGGGGTTGGATAAACGCTCTATCTTTTGGGTTTTTTTGGCAGGAAATCCGGCTATGTAAATTTGGACAAAATCTCTATTTTCTGTTGTTTAAATTGTCTCTCTGAATGCATAAATGCATGCATAAATGGATTCAGCATGCTGAAAAACCTCTAGGAGATTATACAAACTTAGCCACTCAAATCTTCAGATCCAACCATTCATCACCGAGTAAAATAAAACCGAAAAAATAGATAAAAACCGAAAAGGTTGAACGTTTAGACGACTGCTAGAATATATTTTTACGCCAAAAGGCATACACCTATTGACCATGGGCACATTTAATAGGTTTTTAGTGCTTAATCAATTTTGTATGGACAAGATTAAATATTGATGGAATATTCTTAGTAGTCCCAATAAAGCAATGGTTGTGATTTCAACCACTAACTTCCTCACTATTATAAAGACATCAGTTTACATGTTTATTTTTTTACTTTTACTTAATCATATTTAAAATTTACTATGGTGGCTATCTGATTGCCACGTATGAGTGATTAGGGTTTTATTTTCTAGGCCAGCCTAAACCAGCCAAATTAGCATTTTTTATTAGTGCATGCTTGCATTTTTAACAACCTTCCACTTGTACATGTGTGAATGCCTTCCATGCTCCACCTTCCGGGCCACGACCAAGCGCCCCTCCACTCACTCCCTGGTAATCACCTATCGACATTGATCAACCTTAGGGTGGTTGTGCATCATTTAGTACATCATTTGTTGCAAACAATGTGCCATGGATTTTCGTGGGCCTGGTGTTTTTACTGTGTTAATTAGGGTTTTTTTAATTATGCAGGAAGTTTAATAGCCGTAACCCTTTCAACGTTCACTAGCTGTGACTTAGAGGCTGTGCTAATATTAAAACTATCACCCTTAAAAAAGAAGAATAAATGGTCGAGAGGACTAGGAGATGGAACAATTACACTGAAAGCTACTAGGACACAAACCAAATCGTTGCAAAACGGAGAGGAGTCCACAATAAAGAGGAGGGCTATCGATTAATTAGAGTAGGGGCTCTTCATAGTTGGAAATAATGGAGAAAGTGCCAGTTGTAAGCACCAGTTATAAGCTTCAGTTGTGAGAGTCAGTTGTAGGCGTGTTAAGAGTCAGTTCTTAGTTAAGAGTCTAGTTGTCTTTGGTTTGCATGTAACCGACTCGGTCGAGTCTTTTCCTATATAAGGATGTAATCTGTCTTCATTGTATAATACAGAAGTGAGCATAGCCTCATCGTGTATTTGTTTTGGCATATTTTATCTTGGTATCAGAGCTTGAGAGGTGCAGACTCCCGGCAGGCCACTGAAGCGTGAAGACACTTGCATGAGCCCATTTGCAAAATAATTCGCACGAGGAGGAGCGTGGAGTTTGACGACAAATATTGAAGCATGCAGCGTGAGCTTGTGAGCAAGCATGAAGGTTTTTGAATGCATGAGGCGGGTGCGTGCAGTTTGCATGCATGACTTTAAAGTGTGAGTTTGAATCACTTTAAAGTTTTGTTTTTGGAGAATTGATTGCCCATTGATCTGATCGTCGAGTGTGAGAGGTGTGTGGACTTCCCTTTACCTAGGTTCACTTTACTTGGAGTGAACCCGACGTGGATTGAACATGCGTGAGCAAATCCGTCTGGTTGAAATCGTGGAGGTGAAAAATCATGCATGAATGTGTGAGTTTTTGAGATCAGGTGCATGCGTGGAGTTTGATTGCATGTGTGGTATTTCATGGTGAGTGTGGATCCCCATTGGATCATGAATGCAAAATTCACGTGAAGCTTTGCATGCTTGGAGTTGAAGGAAGAGCAACTCGTGAGTTTTTTAAGAAATTTAATAATTATAAGCCGAGATTACGATGGATCGGTGGTATTCGAAGGCAGAGCAATAGAAAGTTGCATATCCTTATTGATTCACTTGCAGAGATTAGATTGCAGCGATGGAAAATCTGCTGGCAGATACCTACCTCAACGAAGCCAACAAGTTAGATGGCTTGAACTTCATTAACTGGAAATTCAAGATGCAGATGCTCATGGAGGGCTATGGTGTCTGGAACATTGCGAAGGGAACTGAACTGAAACCTGATGCGGCTGTAGGTGCGACAGCAACACAGATCCAAGATTGGGAGAAGCGCAAAAATAAGGGAAAGGTATTGTTGCGCATGTATGTTAAAGTAAGCATAATTCCACATATTAGAGAAGCTACAACTTCTGTTGCAACATGGAAAACACTTAAAGCATTGTATGAAACTAACAACACAAATCGCATTTTGTTTTTGAAAACTAAATTGTTAGGCATTAATATGGATGGAAATGAATCTGTTAGTTCATTTTTGGGTCACATTAAAGAGGTAAAAGACAAGCTAGTAAATATAGGGGAAACTGTTTCCAACACTGATCTAGTGACTATTACCTTAAATGGTATGCTAGAAGATTATCATATGTTCATAACAGGTCTTGCAGCAAGGGAGAAACCTCCTACGTTTGAAGAACTGATAGGTATTTTGCTGCAAGAGGAAGAGAGGCGCGGGAATCTGAAGCCTCTGAGTAAATATTTGGCACTGTGGTCAAATAATAGATCTGCAAGAGGGAGATCAGGAGTAGGAGGCAGAGGAAGAAGTTCATGGCAGAGAGGCAGTTCATGGCAGAGAGGCAATTCATCACAGAGAAGACAATCTCCAAATCAAGGTATGCAATCTGATAGGAATGAGTCAAAAGGTTATTTTTATTGTGGTTGACCTGGACATATGGTTAAAGACTGTCATAAGAAGAAAAGTGATGAGGCTAGGAATAAACCTAGAACACATTCAGGTCATTATGCAGAAAAATCTTCAAATCAAGATCTAAGAGTATTTATTGCTAGTGATGATATTGATGAACCCCCGCATTTTAACTTACGAGATCTTAGGTTGTTTGTGTCTAACGCTGCTTTATTTGCTGAAACAGATGATTCTGATGCTTGGTTTGTGGATTCTGGAGCATCAGTACATATGACTTGTAATAAAAATTGCTATGCTAATTTTAAAGAAACACAGAATGGTGCCAGCATATATCTTGGAGATGACCACACTCATCAGATCAACGGATATGGAGACATTCCTGTGACATTGCTGAATGGTACTGTTCGTCACATTCACAATGTGGTGTATGTGCCAGGAATAAAGAAAAAATTGATCTTTGTGTCCACCATTACAGATCAGAACTTGAAGGTTGAATTCTTGAAGAATTATTGCATAGTGAAGGATCTGCTGGACCACTTTCAAACTGTTGCAACAGGAGTTAGAGCAGGAGGTCTATACAAACTTGATGTTACCAGCAAAGCACATCATGCACTGACTTCTGCAGCTATGCCAACAGAGATTCTTTGGCATCAAAGGTATGGACACATCAATCATCCTGATTTATTGTTATTACAAAAAAAGAATATGGTTGAAGGACTTCCCATGTTAAAGAATGAGAATGTTGCTTGTGATGGATGTGCATTAGGAAAGATGCACAGAGATGAATTTTCCTCGAATCCTGATAAGGAAAAGAGAGATATGTTAGATCTTGTGCATACTGATGTTTGTGGGCCTATGCAGACGAGGTCTTTAGGAGGTGCATTTTATTTCCTGTTATTTATTGATGATTGCACGAGATACACATGGGTTTACTTCCTTAGACTAAAAAGTGATGTTTTCGACTACTTTAAGGAATTTAGAACCATGGTGGAAAAGCAGACAGGAAAATCCATCAAAATCCTCCGTTCAGATCAAGGGGGAGAGTATAAATTAGGGGACTTCAACAAATATTGCAAAGATAATGGAATAGTACAGCAATTTACAATACCTCACACTCCACAGCAAAACGGAGTCGCTGAAAGGAAAAATAGAACTCTGGTAGAGTGTGCACGCAATATGATGAAAGGTAAGAATCTCTCAAATGCATTTTGGGTTGAAGCCATAAATAATGTAGTTTATTTAAAGAATAGAAGTTCAACAAGGTGTCTTGATAATGTTACTCCTTTCGAAGCCTTGTATGGTTCCAAACCTACAGTTCATAATTTGAAAGTATTTGGGTGTAAGGATTTTGCTCATATTCCAAAGGAGAATAGGAGGAAATTGGATGCTAAAGCCACTAAATGTATTTTCATTGGGTACTATTCTGAATTTAAAGTATACAAACTCTTTGATATTGCTACTCACAAAGTATTTGCAAGTAGAGATGTACTTTTCCATGAGCAGGAAGCAGGAAATCATGACGACAACAGTCATGAAAAATGGCAGAGACTTCTTGATGAAGGAGTTAAAGAAGAGCAGTAGCAACCCACACAACAACAACCATCCCCACAGCGACAACAACAGCAACATCAAGGACTCAGTGATATGGACAATTCAAGTAGTCACAGTTCACCTAGAGGTGAAGACAAATCTTCACAAAGTGGGGAGGAAGATAATCAGTTGAGAAGATCTTCAAGACAGATTCGACTTCCTCAGAGGTATAAAGACTATGCCCTAATGAGTAGCATTTCAAATGTCATAGAACCCATGAGTTTTGATGAAGCTAATGAACATGATGAATGGCGAAATGCAATGGAGGAATAATATGAATCTATAATGAAAAACAATACTTGGGAATTGATTGAATTGCCTAAACATAAGAAGTCCATTGGATTCAAATGGATATACAAACCCAAGTTTAAATAAGATGGTAGTATAGATAAGTATAAGGCTAGACTGGTGGCAAAGGGGTATTCACAAACAAAAGGTATTGATTATGCTGAAACATTTGCACTAGTAGCTAAATTGAATACTATCATAATGTTAATTGCTTTAGCTACAAAGTACCATTGCAAGCTACATCAGTTAGATGTTAAATCTGCATTTTTGAATGGTGAGTTAAAGGAAGAGGTTTACCTTACTCAACCTGAAGGGTTTGTTGAAAAGGGGCAAGAACACTTAGTGTGTAAGTTAAAGAAAACATTGTATGGACTAAAACAGGCACCTAGGTCATGGTATGAAAATATAGACTCTTTCTTTCTTCAATAGGGTTTTATGAGGAGCAAAAGTGATCCAAATCTATATACCAAATTTGATGAACAAGGGTATATAGTATTGATTTCATTATACGTTGATGATTTAATAATTACAGGAAATGCAGAGAAATCAATTGATGAAATCAAGGAGCAGTTATCAAAGGTATTTGAAATGAAAGATCTTGATGAGTTACATTACTTCCTAGGTCTTGAAGTTTGGAGCAATGCAGGCCAAACTTTTGTTTGTCAGAGTAAGTATATTAGAGAAATACTTAAGAGATTTAAAATGGATCAGTGTAAGTCTTTCATTGTTCCCATGCAACAGAATGTGAAACTTTCTTGTGATGATGGTTCGAAGGAGGTGAATGGCACTGTGTATAGACAGATGGTGGGTAGTCTGAATTATCTCACCACAACTAGACCTGATATTTCATATTCTGTGAGTGTGTTAAGT
>ML776890.1:2110929-2160260 GCA_009831015.1 Picea engelmannii | reverse complement strand
GATGATGGTTCGAAGGAGGTGAATGGCACTGTGTATAGACAGATGGTGGGTAGTCTGAATTATCTCACCACAACTAGACCTGATATTTCATATTCTGTGAGTGTGTTAAGTCAGTTCATGGCGAAACCTCATGAAAGCCATTGAAATGCAGCAAAGGCAATACTCAGGTATCTAAAAGGTACACTTGATTATGGTATTAAATATATTGATGCATCTGATGTTGCGTTGACAGGTTATTCAGATTTTGATTGGGCTGGCAATCTGGATGATCAAAGATCAACCACTGGATATGCATTCAACATTGGATCCGGGGTTGTTTCATGGAGCAGTAAAAAGCAGCTTACTGTATCTTTGTCTTCTACTGAAGCAGAATATAAAGCCTTGTGTGCAACAACTTGTGAAGTTGTTTGGTTAAGAAGACTTCTTCAAGATGTTGGAGAAGAACGAAAGGAACCTATGATGATCAGATGTGATAATCAAAGTTCAATCAATATTGCGAAGAATCTGATTTTTCATGCAAGGACAAAGTATGTTGAAGCTCAGTATCATTTTGTTCGAGAAAAGTTGCAGTCAACTGAAATAACTCTTGTATATTGTAATACTAGTGAAAATGCTGCTAATATTTTCACTAAGCCTCTTGGAAAGATTAAGTTTGAACTGTTTAGGGAGATGTTAGGTGTAGAAATCAATCCATTCTCCATTAAGGGGGAGACTTGGAAATAATGTTTAGGGAGATGTTAGGTGTAGAAATCAATCCATTCTCCATTAAGGGGGAGACTTGGAAATAATGGAGAAAGCGCCAGTTGTAAGCGCCAGTTGTAAGCACCAGTTATAAACTTTACTTGTGAGAGTCACTTTGTAGGCGTGTTAAGAGTCAGTTCTTAATTAAGAGTCTAGTTGTTTTTGGTTTGCATGTAACTGACTCGGTCTAGTCATTTTGCTATATAAAAATATAATCTGTCTTCATTATATAATACAGAAGTGAACATAGCCTTACCATGTGTTTGTTTTGGCATATTTTATCTTTCATCGCTTGAGCCCGTACTGGCCTGCAAAGGTAGGGCACAATTCTCATCAACTAATCACTTTAGAGGTTCAGAACCAATCAATCAAAATGGCAGAAACAGACGAGTGCCCGCTCGGGGGTTCTGATTTGCCAACGCATTTAAAAGAGAAAACATTGTCATGCTTGCCACTTGAATCCCTGTGCAGATTCCGCAGCGTGTGCAAGGAATGGAATGCCCTTTTCACTTCAACTAAATTCATAACTCGTTTATGGAAGGAAGAGCCTCGACCCAACAAGATCCCATGGCTAATATTCTACAATTACGACTCCCTAATGCATTTCCCCGCATACTGCTTCTCAACGCAGAGATGGAATATATGTCCCTCCCTTTCCTTCATACTGGATAGCGAGACGCCAGAAAATAGATGTGATTTCTTTTATTTCTATGGATCGGTGCTAGGCCTCTTCCTGGTGGCTCCTGCCTTCCACCGTCGTCCTCCCCCATTGGACAGTTTTGTCTGCAATCCTCTCAGACGGACGTCATCTAGACTACCCGCCATGTCATCCATAACGAAGGTCTTGGCCAAAGGCATCGTTCGGGGCGGGGAGGCCGAGACGTATAGAGTCGTGGTAGTGGGAGAATCGCCCGAGACTGGCGACGGGATTAATGGACGGCGAGAAATAGTGGAAATCTACGATTCCTCTATGAAATCATGGCGGACTGCGGGTCACCTGGAAGATAATATGGAGGGGGATGAATATTGGGTGCAAGATAATTTGGAGGGAAATGAATCCTGGGAGCAGAATCCGATGGTTTTTGGCAGTGATTGTTTTTTCTACTGTATGACAACCCGTCGTCGTCGGGGCATTGTTGGTTTTAGCATGCGAGAAGGGATCTCCATTTTTGCGGCACTGCCTGAGCTGCATGACGGCCAGATTGTGACCTACTCTCACCTACTCACATGCGGCTCGCGGATTTTAATCGCCGGGATTGCAATCTTCGACAGGAGGATTCAAAACGTGAGGACACTTTTACAGGAGGTTTTTTTGTGGGAGTTTCAGAGAGTGGAGGACGGCAACTCCTGGTGGATGGAGATTGCAAGGATACCCCCAAATATTTTAATGGATTTTCAAAGTCTTCGACATTGTTCTCTTAGGGAGCAGTTTGAGTGCGTAGGAGTGGGGGATTTTGTGTGCTTTAGACCGTACCGATCAAGTAGAGAGGTGATCGTTTACGATATAAGTAAAAATACATGGAGCTGGCTTCCTAATTGTCCTTCCACTGCGCTTTTTTATTCGAGCATGGCCTTCGAACCGAGACCTGATATGATATGACTGTAACTTGAAGAAGCCTCGCCCTCAAACGAAAAGTAGAGATGGAGTCAGAGCTTATCCATTCGTCTATGTAATAGCTTGATGTTTGCCAAACAATATATTACGGGTGAACATTTAATTGATTCGCACATTGTCAGATGGAATTGTCTTCGATAGCGAAACTTGCGATTTTTAAATAAATATGATGAACCTTGGCAATTTTTCTTAACATTTTAGAGCTTTAAATGTTTTCACGATGGGTGGAAGTTTCAAAATTTGTGACATTTTGACGAGAGAAGTTCTCATTTATAGGTATATTTGATTTTATGTAATTTTTATAATTTTAGAAATTAACATATTTTTAAATAATTTTTTTTTTATTGTTTAATTAAGTTTAAAGATTTATATTTATTGATAATGGATATATTTAATAGGTGTTTAGTGTTTAATTAGTGTTGTATGAATAAGATTAAATATTGATGGAATATTCTTAGTTGTCTCAATAAATTGATGGGTGTGATTTCAACCATTAACTTCCTCACTATTATAAAGACATCAGTTTACATGTTTATTTTTTTACTTTTACTTAATCATATTTAAAATTTACTATAATAAAGTTTGGTAATATCGTACTATATACAACGCTTGTTGTTACTCCATGACGATGAATTAAAAGCATAATAAAAAATAAAACCCTAATTCCCCACAAAACACATACAATGAAATTGTTCAATCTCTAAATGATTTCCTACATTCCCATCACTCGAAAACTAGAGCCCCTACTTCTTCCATGATTTCCTACATTCCCATCACTCCATGATTTCCTAGTAGTTCGCATCAAATGATCTTTTGCACTAGGTGCAATGATATCTAGTAGCCTTCACTTCATAGTTCTTATTTCCTTTGTACATGATATCTAGCAACCTCACTTTAGCCCTGTAAAATTTCTCATCTACATGGAGAGCCACTTTACCCTCATTTGTCACTCCATCTAAGTTTATAAAATATATTATTATAAATTGAGAGAAAAATATAAATTTAATTTTATAAAATGAGAATTTCATTTTTTATTAATAAAGTTAATCAAATTGAGAAAATATTTTAAAAGTCATTAAGAAAAATGGAAATAAAAATTTAGGAAAATGAAAAATAATTAAATTTTTTACTATTAAATTATCTAAATTAAATTTTAGATTTATTAATAAATTTAACAAAGATGAAACATATATTATTATTAAATTTTACAAATTCAATTTTAGATTTATTGATAAATTAAAAAAAAATTAATTTTAAATAATATTAATTTTAAGAAATAATATTAAATTTTATATATGAAATTTTTTAAATATATTAATAAAGTTTATAAAATTATTTTTTTATTAATATACTAATTAATTTTGAAAAAATAATCTGAAAATGAAATCCTCACACTTCGATCCATAAATTTTATAGCATTATTGAAAAATAACAAAATAACAAAATATAAATTAAAAAAAAATCTAATATTTTATAGCAATGTGGCAAAATAAATTAAAAAAAATTGAATCTTGTATCTAATTTTATCTTTAAATAGTTTTTTTTTTTAAATATTGGAAAGTGATAATAGTATATGGCTTGGTGGGGAAGTTGTTATTTTATTATTCAAATTTTAATTTCATTTTTAATCAAGTAATTTATATTTTAATAGTTTTAAATTTTAATTTGATTTTAATCAACTAATTTATATTTTAATATATTTTAATAGTTTTATGTTTTTTTGTTAACTGAACTTTGTTTAAATTTGTTTTTTAAATTTGAACTTGTTTTGTTTTTTTTGATTGAATTTAAATTTTCCTATACAAAAAATAAAATAATTATTAATAGATTTCTTTGTTAACTGGCTTTGTTACTTTGAAAATGTACTTCAATTTAAAAAAAAAATTAAAAATAATTATTAATAGATATATTTGTTAATTGGCTTTGTAATCCTGTCTCAACCAGTTTTTCAAATTCTAAAATTAATTATGAAAAAAAATAAAAAAATAAAAATTATTAATAAATTTTAGAAAAAAAAATAATAAATTGAAAAACAAAATTTGAATTCCTTATATTAAGAAACTAATATATAACAAAAATAGTAAGTATATATATTTTTAAACATATCACCTTAAAAGGAATAAATGGTCGAGAGGAATGGGAGATGGAGAAGTTATAATGGAAGTTTTAAATGTTGTTGATGCGTAGTGGAAGTTTTATGACTTTTGACATAATACTTTGAAAGAAGCTTGAGTTCATACAAAAATATTATAAATTTTTAAATTTTTTTATTTAAATTTTTTTAAATAAATTAAATTACATTATTAATTTGGTGATGATAGTTATTTATGATGATAGTTATTTATAATAATAATTTTGTATCTTATAAAAAACACTTTACCTTTTTTAAACTTTTGATATAATGTTTCAAAAAAACTTAATAATTTTATTTAGAAATGAATCCTGAGGTGTAGGTACTTTGTGATGTTAAAATCACTTGTTTTAAACCAAAAAAATTTAAAAATTAGCAAACAATTTTTTTTAGAAATGAGTAAATAATTTAAACTACATTAATAATAGCCATTTACAATAATAATTTTATATATTATAAACAACTATTCACCTAAAACTATTTACAATATAGTTTAAAAGATTAAATAATAAATTTACATAAACTATTTACAAGAAAATTTTAAAGATTAAATAATTAATAAAATATATTTACATAAAATTGCAATAAAAAAAATAAATTTTATACATCATAGCTTATTTCAATTTATTTTATATGTTAAATTTTGGATTATTAAAAATTAAAATATTTTATTTAGTTAATTATTCACGACTTATAAGTGTATGCTCTTTCATGCTCTCAAGCTTATGAACAAGGGTTATTAGTTGATCTAATTATTCATATGGTTAAAAAAGGTTATTAATGATTTATTATATAAAATAATAATAATTTATTATATAGTTTTTTTTTTCCAAACTTATAGATTCAAAGTTTGCTAATATTGCTCCACTATATTTTGGGCCATTAAAAATGATTCATATTGTTTAGAATAAAATATATTATTTAAAAGTTAGGTCATTAAAAATGAAAATAGTTCATATTGTTTGTAATAAAATATATTATATTTTTTAAAAATAAAATTTAAAATAAACAACTGTTATAAAATTAAAAAAAATTATATATATTTTTATTCAATTAAAATATAAAATAAATACTATATAATGAAGAGCTTTAAATTTATAAATAAATAAGATTTATAGTAAATACTGAATATTTTTATACTAGATTTATTAAGCATCCAAAGAAATTGAAAAAAAAAAACAAAATTGAAAAAAAAAACACATAGATGAAAGATTAAATAGCATCTCCATGGGTTGGGGTTATAGATGGAAGACTAAACATATTTTATGATTTGAAAAGAGGTAAGTTTTTTTCATATATATGGTTTAAAAAGAGGTAAGTGATTTGAAAAAATAAAATTGAATTGTAAAATTAAAATTAATTTTTTTTTTCACATATTTATCAATAAAATAAAGTTTTTTTTTTTTAAATATTTATATTTATCAATAAAGTTAGAAAAATATGTGTTAAACATATTATTAAAATGTGAAGATAGATTTTGTTTGGTATAGAGTTAGTCATTAATTTGTGGTTTTCAAGATCTAGTAATTTGTAATGGTGTGATGAAGTGGTTAAACTTCAATAGGATGACTTGTATTCATGGATTAGGAAGTAGTATTGTGGATTATGTGATATCTACTATTCATAGACCTTTATCCCTAACTCTAAACTTTGTTGTGGACAAAATCCCCATTGAAAAAAAATATGATAATCAAAGGGACCTATTTTTTTACAAAAGTAAAGTTCATATTTTCTTAATTTTTTTTTAAAAAGTGAATTAAATATCCTAACTTATAAGAACAACATAGAAGACCTCTATCATAATTTTACAACAACCCTTTCCACTTCCATTAACAAGTTCTCTTTTGAGGTGTCATGTAAAAAGAATAATATAACAACTAACCCTTGGTATGATAAGGAATGTAAAATTGATAGGAAATTCATTAGGGATGCTTCTTCCAATGAGTCTTTAAAACTCAATAAGATAATTACTTACAAAGCCCTAATTAAAAGGGAAAAAATGTACTATATAAATAGAAAGCAAGATAATCTTTTACACTTATCTACGCTTGATCTTAAGAAGTTATGGAAGAAAATTCTAATTTGTAAGACAAAAGAAAATAATATGCTTCCCTTGAAGGACTTGAGTTCTTACCTTAGAAGCCTTTATGAATTCCCTTATGACATAGATACCATTGTGAACGTTCCTACAAAGGATGGATTTTTTTCTATGGAAGACATGGAGTTTGAGATTAAGTGGCTCACAAATGGGAAGGCTAAGGACACTAAAGGATACCAAGATGAAAAATTTAAAAATAGGAGGGCCTATCCTCATCCCTGACATACAAATCTCTCAATTTAGCAATCAAGCAGGGCTTCCCTAAGTGCTCGACAGAAAGACTCATTATACCTATTTTTAAAAGTGGGGATAAAAACATTCCCTCTAATTATAGGACCATTATATTAGCCTCATTCTAGCTAAGTTGTTTGGAATTATTTTGAAAAATAATATTATCCTATGGCTAGAAATCCATGGAAAAAGACTAAAGGCTAGGTCTGATTTAGAAGATATCATTCAACTGTGGGAAACCCTATTACACTTAAGATCATTATAGAGGAGTGTCACAATAATAAAACCAATCTCCTATGTTGTTTCATTGACTTTAGAAGTGCATTTATGAGAATGTTATTACCAAGTTTAGGAACATTGAGGGATGGTCATAAGAAATTAACTGCAATATTGGAGTCCAGTAAATTTTTCCTTTTCCCCCTACCCTTTTTGGAATATACATTCACAATTAGAAATTGTTTGGAAAAAGAAGGTTGCATCGACCCAACTCTCACTGGTATAGTCATCAATCTTCTTCTTTACTCTTACAATATTATTCTTATGGTGAGTCCCTACGATCTTGACAAGAAATAAGAATCCTCATGGATTTGTTCTCTAGTACAGGTATGATTTTTAATACTAACAAAACAAAAGCCGTGATAATTAAATCCAATAAGATCACCTATGATACTTTTGTATATGAGAGAAATAACTTGGAGGAAGTGCATTCATACAAATATATTTGAATCAATATTCGTCAAAAGCTCAATCAAATTTATAACATTGAGAAAATGATAAATGAAGGGTGGAAATATTCTTATGGGATTGAAAACAATTGTAGGTTAGTAGATCTTTGGATATGGTATAAGAAACAACTCCTCTTTGAGACTCTCACTGCTCTTGTTATTTTATATGGATGCAAAGTTTGGGGATGTGTTATCTCTAGAAATTTTTGGAAAAATATAGAGAAGATTCAAAATAATTTTATGACCTATAATATCAATATTAATGGAAATGCACCCTATCCTATCCTCCTCATAGAAGAAAATGTTTTCCCCATTGAGAGCACAACTATGACTAGGTACCTAATGTATAAGAACAACTTAAGCAACATGGAATCAAAGAACCTTCCTATTCTTCAAACTCTATCTAAAAACACCTTCGAATCAAGCAGGGATGGCATACAGATGTCTAGTCATGCATAAACCATTGGGGAATAAAGGAAGAGATCATTTTGTAGGATAAGGATAATATTAAAAATAATATTATACCAAAATTTAAGGAGAAAATATAGTGCAATAAAGAGTTAGAGGGGAAAATAAAATTAATGAGGTAATCAAACATAATCTATAAGATCATAGATAAATTTCAGTTTTCATGAGTATGAAGAAGAAAATAAAAATTTCTAAAATAAGAACAAATTCTCATGAGCTCCATAGTGAAAGTGGGTGTTGGTCAGTTCCCAAAACACCATGCAGTTTGTCACCTTTGTGACACTAAAAGGGTTGAAGATGATAAACACTTTCTCTTGAAATGTCTAGCTTATACCGAAATTGGATTTCAATTTTAAAACATTTTTCACAATACCAACTTTCCTAACCTTTAACTCACCAAAACTATGGTGATCTTGGAATGTCTCTCTCAATGTTTTTTGAGCACAAAAATAAAATTCTAACGAATTTCAGGTAATCCCTTCTCTTTATAAGGTCCGATAGACCAATTTAGTTTTAGTGGACATTAATCATCATCATCATCATCATCATTTAGTAGAAAGGAAAAGGAAAATACCAATATATTAAAATTAAAATTCATAATATAAAATTTTTATACTAATAAATTTAATGAAATGAGAAAAATATTGTTCTTGTTTGCTAGTTTATCCATGATTTGCGAGACTAGCATGTGGTCTAAGAAACCGTGAACCAAGGGTCTCTAAGCCATCAAAATCATCGGGGGATTGCACTCAGCCTAGGCCACACCAACCCTTATCATAGTTAGATTTTAGGCATCTTCTCCCAACTAGTACAGAGTTTAGAGTGAAGTTTCGAACCTAGATCACCTTACAGAACAAATCCCTTCAAAATCAATAATACTAGGGGATTTTACAGATGAGAAAAATATTTCATTAAACATATTATTAGATGATTTAAAAAAAAAATGGAGGAAAAAAGAAAAAATATACTAAATTTAAAAAGTAAAAATCAATTTTTATAAGTTGAGATTCTTTTATTGAGAAAATATTTTATTAAATCTATTATTTAATAACAAAAAAAGGAAAAATTTTCAAAATAAAATAAAATATTATGAATTAAGATTCTTATATTTATTTATAGTTTTTAAGAAAATTAAGATTTATTAAACATATTAACATATAACCCAAGATAAAAAAAATATGAGTACAAAAAGAAGAATTAGTTCTCATACATTAAGACTTTTATAATTATTAAAAAATTAATGAAATGATATATATATATATATATATATATATATAATCGTGGCTCTGGCCAAAAAGGAAACTAAACTATAAAAAGTTTCAAAATGACAACTAAAAGGAAACTAAGTTATAGAAAAACTCCAAAATATGAACCAATGTGTATCATAGTTTCCATGTCCATGCCTAATTAAATTAAAGAGGTTAGAAACCTAAATGAAAAGGGAACGAAGCCATAGAAAACCTCAAAATACCAACCAACGTGTATCAAAGTTTTCATGTCCATGCCTTAATCGATGTGCTTGACTAATTGACTAAGAGATGTTCAAAACCTCAGATAATCTAAAAAAAGAGCATAAGGATAGTAGAAATAATAATGATATAATTAATGTAGAATGTGGTGAGTACTTACACAAGAGATTTATCTAAGAGAAGAATGAACACAATATGAAAAAGTGAGAAGACGAGAGAAAAAATGGAGAGAAAGAATAGAGTTGTATTAACCAAATGAATGAATGATAATTTACACACGATATACACTATATAGCTCAACTAATGCACATTGGAAGAGAATCCAATGTGTCATAGAAGTGGTCTATAGATATATGTACACACAGGAGCAGTTATCAGAGTTAACTGCCACTTAGTCCAAGTTAACTAGTCATTTAGTCATCAGTTAGCTGAGTCACATGTGTGGAAGTGAGAGAAACACATGTAACTGTTGGTGATAAAAATGAGGTTTCCTTACATGAGTGACTTCCACTAGTATAACTAAGTGTAACTGACTCCAAAATGAAGATAATATTCTCCTAAAATGTAGGAGAGGTTCGTAAAAAATAGGACACTAAACCAGTCATTTGCGTAGCGCGCCTTGTAGCCTATGCGCAGAAAAATCCTCTGCGCGACAACATCCTATGCACAACAACATCCTTTGCACGACACCATCCTCTGCGTGACAACATCCTATGTGCGACAACATCCTCTCTATGACAACATCCTGTGCGCGACAACATCCTATGTGCAATAGCATCCTATGTGGAATAACATCCTCTATGCAACACCATCCTTTGGGCAACATCATCCTCTGTGTGACAAAATCCTATGCGTAACAACATCCTCTGTGTGACAACATCCTGTACGTGACAACATCCTCTACGCGACAACATCCTATGCATGACAACATCCTCTTTGCAACATCATCCTATGCACGACAACATCTATGCGTGACAACATTCTCTGTTCGAAATTGTCCTCTGTGCGACAACATCCTCTGTGAAACAACATCCTATGTGCAACATCATCCTCTGGGCGACAACATCCTCTTCACGACATCCTATCCGCGACATCATCCTCTGTGCGAGAGCATCCTAGGCGTGACACCATCCTATGTGTGACAATATTCTCTATGCGAAAACATCATGTTCGCAACAACGTTCTCTGCGCGACAACATTCTCTGTGTGACAACATCTTATGCACAGTGAAAGCCTCTATGCGATGTGCAACAAATTTTGCAGCACACGGTTTCAAATGGAAATGGAAATAATAGATGATAAATCTTCCTTTTGAAACCGACCCTTGGAGATGTTATGTGGTGTTAGGAATAAAAACAATATTGGTGCTAACAGGCATGACTTTGCAAACTACTGAAAACCCTCTAACCTTAGCTGTGAAAATCATGGTGCTAACACTCCCATTATCTGTACAGAGGGATTTGATCTGTACATCCTATGCATGACAACATTCCCTACATGAAAACATCCTATGTGCAAGAACATTCTATGCACGACAAAATTCTCTGCATGACAACATCTTATGCGCGGTGAAATCCTCTACGCAACGTGCAACAAATTTTGTACCGTGCAGTTTCAAATGGAAATGGAAATAATAGATGACAAATCTTCCTTTTGAAACTGACCCTTGGAGATGTTAGGTGATGCCAGGCATAAAAACAATATTGGTGCTAACAGGCATGACTTTGCTAACTACTAAAAAACCTCTAACCTTAGCTATGAAAATCATGGTGCTAAAACCCCCCAATATCTGTACAGAGGGATTTGATATTTTTCCTTGATTTAGTCTCAACAAGTGCTTTGAACTCTTTGAGATGTTGAAAGACCTCAAACTTCTTCCTAAGAAAAAATACCCAAGTATAACATGAGTAATCATCCAAAAATGTGAGAAATTACCTTTCCTTCATGATGGATGGATGTAAGAATGGACCCATGAGATCACTGTGAATTAGATCTAATGGAGAGGAGGCCCAGTGAGTCTTCCCCTTCTCAAACTTCAGTTGAGGGTGCTTGCCAAGGACACATCCTTTAGAAACCCATTTGGAAAAGTGGATATCAGGTAATCCAGTGACCATCCCTTTCTTGCTAAGTTGATATATGTACCTAAAGCTTAGGTGACCAAGCCTCTTGTACCACAATATACTACTATCATCAACGTGCATAAGTAGTACAAAGGAATCACATTAAATAAAATTAGAAAATGTGTATAACCAATGTTGATGGTTTACCTCCCAAACAACAATCCTAGAGTTTTCTTGCATGTCCAATATGGACACAGAATACGGTGTGAACTCCATCTCTTTTCCTAAGCCAAAGTGTGTAATATGATACACCAAGAGAAGATTCACGAAAAGTTTAGGAACATGGAGAATATTCTAAAAAATTCCATGATCTAGTTCTACTCTCCCTTTTCCAGCGACCTTGATTGGAGATCCATTCTCCATGAGGATAGGAGGACCATTGCATGCAGTCAAAGAATATAAGATATCATGTGTGGTATCCATATGGTGGGATGCACCTGAATCCATGATCCATTTTTTTAGGTGAAGAGCGAACAAGAACTAATGCACAATGATTACACTTGGAAGCGTGATCTTCTGGATTCTTCTTAGCATCCTCGGGAATTTGATCCCCAAGGTTGTTATTTTGAAGAATCTGAGTGATAAGTTCTATTTTATTCTTCATGCATGTGGATTCTAGATGGAATCCTCAATTGTAGTAGCTGCATTCTTTTCCTTTCTTCCATTTTTCACTTTCGGATCCCAGGGACTCATTGAATGATCCAAAAAGATCTTTTACACAACTATGGTTGAGTTATTAAGAATGTTTTGATTAACCAATTAGGAATCTTTAAGAAAGAGGAAGAATTTATAGAAGAAATATAACAGCCTCATGAACATGTAAATAATTGAAATGAAGCATAAAATAATAGAAAACCATAACACTAATGTGATAACGGAGTTCGACAATCTCGCCTACATCTTTGGGCCTTTGTCTCAATGGGTGAGGCTTTCTTATTTATGTTAAAATCTCAATAAGTACATCACAACACTATCAAAATGTTACAAAATTGATCTGGTCTTGTTCTTCTAGATCTTAAGAACCCAACAGAAGAAATGACACTCAAATCGGATGACCGGAGCTCCCAGAAATGGCCTGCAAAGGTGCACTCCTCAATAGCTTCCCTGCATAAAACTGGCTTTGGCTTGGAAAATCTTCAGCATAAAATGGATCTGAATCTTCTCCCATGGCCTCAAGAAGGCCTATTTTATATAGATCTAAAGTTGGTAACCATATCCCAACTTTCCCCCAATATATGGCCTCAAAAAAGCCCTAATATCCCCCCAAAATGGGAAAAAATCTCCAATAACAGGCATAAAATAATTAAAAATTTAGTATTATAAGTGCAAAAACCCACCCGTGTAACAAAAATATCAAAAATACCCCCCTAGGGTTGGGCACACACTCTAAATAGGGTCACATGGCATGAAAAAGGCCAAGCGTTAGCCCCTAAGGGATGTGCATTAGCCCTTAGCCCGTAATCAGAGGTCACATGTTGCATTGGATAAGACTGTGCCCTAAAGGTATGCACCTTGGAGGTGGTCACAACCTTGAAATATATGTCCATAGGTGCTATTACTTCTCTCCCCTTTTTCAATTGTATAGTGTAGTTCCCATTTTAAACGATGGTCATATGTATTGTAATAAAACCGGCGGGCTAGGGCTTAGCCCCAACCCCCTTCCACCTCCATTTAACATATATACACTTTATAAAATATCAAAGGGGATTGTATACACATGTACCAATTGTGTCACATTAGCTATCAGACCTTTCCTAAGGCATTTCCTCTACCATGGGTCATGGGGTCAAATCGCATGAGCTCCAAAACATTTTAGCCAACCATCAAATGATAGGCTACCACGTGGCAAGCCATGCTTGGGCCATGTGGCACCATTTAATTTTCCCAAAAAGTGCCACTTGTCAACATCTGAATGGATCACTCTCATCTGCCCAGTCAACCTATTGTTGTGCTGACACGTGCCTCAATTCTATGTCAGTATGATGACGTTAGCATGACATCATGCTGACGTCGTCATTGACTTTTTTTTTGTTGACCTGTTGATTTTTTGCATGTTTGGGAAAATGAACAGAACATGATATCATAAGCATACGACGTTTGTTTGATCATGTTCAAGTTGCATTGGGTTCGTATCAGCGAGGCCTGTGCACAGGTCTATTTTGAAGTCATTCTAAAAACATTGATGTTTAGGCCTTTCTCAGCCCCATCAAGATCTTGGATCTTAATCTAGATCACACCTCCCCACTAAAGGACCTTTTTCTCTCCAAAAGGTTACTAACCAGTCAAAAATCAGGATAGGCCACTTGACTTGTCCTCTATCTCTGAACTTTGTCCTGTGCACCTGTCTCATCAAGATCAACTATAACACAATCATGACAACTGACAACATATTGTTAGTCATTTGAACCCTGTCACATTTTACTGAAGCCACTATCACCCATGTAGACAACATTACTAATGATAGCATTAAAAACATGACTACAAATGAGATGATATACTTGTAATATTTGCATGACATGAGCTTATCTTGAAGCAAACTATGATTGATTTTCCATTCAACAATCATTTCCTATTCTTGATTAAGATCTATTACTTCATTTGAAACAATTATTTCTTTGTTTCTTGCTTGAACTGCCTTCTTTAATTATTCCACAGTTTGAAGAGTTTTATTTTCCTTTAGATGATGAGCATGAACCACATAATATTGACCTGCTTTGGTTAATTTATATTGATTCTTTGTCCTGTAGAAGATTGCTTTATGATCATATAAGTATGTACTACCTAAGACCATTCCACATTCACTTAGTGGCACTACATCACATGTTACCTCGTCCACATACTTAGATGAAATAATTTTTTTTATTGTGCACTGCTTTGTTATGTGCATTTGTTGATGGTTTTTTATCCATTTAAGTGTGTATGGTTTATGATTCATATGTGTTTTTAACCCCAACTTCTCAACCAATTCCTCATAAATTAGGTTATATTGAGATCCATTATCGATTAATGTATCAATATTAGTGTGTCACATGATGACCCTGATATAAAACAAGTTACTTCTACAATCAATTACTTCACCAGTTTTACCCGTCATACCAACCAATGAGACCTTAGATTTGTCACCGTAATTCGATCCCAAGTCTGTCGGTCATGTTCTCACTGCAACTATTTGCCTCCCTTTCTTTTCCTTGAACCACTTTGTTCTCTTCTTGAGATGCAACTTCCAACAACGGTCCTCATCATGCCCCTCTTTCTTGCAATTCTTGCAAGAGGGATTCTCTTCCTTTCTTGTCACTGCATTTGACTTCTTGCCATGCCATTTCCTCTTTTCTTATATCCTTGAAGATGATTCCCCTGATACTCCAACACCTGTTTTCCCTGCTTCAATGTATGTCGCTTGAACAAAAACCTCATCAAGGTTAGTTGGTCCAAACATGAATACAATGTGTATAATATGTGCAAGTAAACCTTCTATATACTTCATAAGAGTTTCTTGGGTATGTAAAGGAATATCTAACATCAATGCCATTTTTCAAAATCCATCTGTGTATTCTTGCACGATCTGTCTTTTTCTTAGTTTTAAATCTTTTTGTTCAATTAATGTTTTTTCTTTATAACCCAAAGGATATAATTTCTTTCTAAGTACATAAATGAGACTTTTCCATGATGGAAATACATTACCCACTTGCTGCATTCTGTTTTTCAACTTTCTTTTCCAACATATGAGTGTTGTTCCTACAAGTCTCAAATATGCCAACTTGATTTGTGTGGCCTCATTTTTGATCTGTTGCACATTGCAATAGTCCTCCATCTGTCTGACCCAATTGTCAAGTTTCTCTGCATTAACTTCACCATCATATATGGGTAATTTTAATTTAACATCAAGTTTTAATAATGGAATTTCATTCTTATGTTTATGAACATGTTTCTTTGCATTGGATTTAGAAATTAAACTTGAAGAAGAAGGAGAAGAATGAGGTGATGATGGAGGTGAAGGAGGAATTTGAGGAGGATCCTCTCCTTCTTTACTTTTTCCCTTTGAATATTCACCCAAAACTGGTCCCTTTCATTCCAAGTAATCCTCGTACAAAACTTTCATCATCTTTGACATGGCGAAGAAAGTTTTTCGAAACTCTTTCTCATCTTGAGAAATCTCCTCTTCCGATGCCATATTCTCACTATGAGAAGTTCTCTTTATCAATCCAATCAATGGATTCTCTTCAACAATCTCTCCTTCACCACAATGTAGCTTTTCCCTGGTTAACATGCAAAACTCAAATTCCAAATGTCAACTAGCTCTGATACCACTTGATACGAAAAGATCTTTTACATGACTATGGTTGAGTTATTAAGCATGTTTTAATTAACCAATTAGGAAGCTTTAAGAAAGAGGAAGAAGTTATAGATGAAATATAGCAGCCATAAGAACATGTATAGAACTTAAATGAAGCATAAAACAAAAGCAAACCATAACACCAATGTGATAACGGAGTTCAGAAATCTCGCCTACGTCTGCGTGCCTTTCTCTCAATGGGTGAGGATTTCTTATTTTTGTTAAAATCTCAATAAGTACATAACAATAGTGCCAAAAGGTTACAAAAATGATCTTGTCTTTTTCTTCCAGATATTAAGAACCCAACAGAAGAAACGACACTCAAATCGGATGAATGGATCTCCTAGAAATGGCCCGCAAAGCTGCACTCCTCAACAACTTCCCTACATAAAAATGGCTTTGGCTTGGCAAATATTTAGCATAAATTAGCTTTGAATCTCCTTCCATGGCCTCAAGAAGGCTTGGTTTCTATAGATCTGACATTGGTAACCATCTCCCAACTTCCCCCCAAGATATGGCCTCAAAAATGGCCCAATATCCCCCAAAAATTGGCAAAATCTCCAATAACACGCATAAAATCATTAAAAAATCACTATTATAAGTGTAAAAACCCACATGTGTAACAAATATAAAACATACCCCCCTAGGGTTTGGCGCGCGCTTCAAATAGGGTCACATGGCATGAAAAATGCCAAGCGCTAGCCTCTAAGGGCTACGCGCTGGCCCTTAGCCTGTAATTAGAGGTCACATGTTGCATTGGATAAGACCACGCCCTAAAGGTGCACACCTGGGAGGTGGTGACAACCACGACTATATGTGGATAGGTGATATTACTTCTCATCCCTTTTGAAATTGTATATTGTAGAGCCCTTTTTAAACAATGGTCATATGTATTGTATAAAACCTGAGGGTTGGGGCTTAGCCCTAGCCCCCTTCCGCCTCCATTTAACATCTATGCACTTTATATAATATCAAAGGGGATTGTATACACATGTAACAATTGTGGCACATTGGCTATCGTACCTTTCCCAAGTCATTTTCTCTACAATAGGTCATGGGGTCGAATCCCATGAGCTCCAAAACATTTTAACCAACCATCAAATGATAGGGTGCCACATGGCAGCCCATGCCTGGGCTACGCTGCACCATTTAATTTGCCCAAAAAGTGCCACTTGTCCACATCTAAATGGATCACTATCATCTACCTATTCAACCTCTTGTTGTGCTACCACGTGTCTCAATGCTACGTCAGATGATGATGTTAGCATGATGTCATAATGACGTCAACATTGACTTTTTTCCTATTGACCTATTGAATTTTTGTCTGTTTGGGAAAATGAACATAATGTGATATCAGGAGCATATGATGTATGTTTGATCCTGTTCAAGTTGTGTTGGGTTCGTATCAATGAGGCCTACATACAAGTATGTTTTGAAGCCATTCTGAAAATATTATTTTTTAGGCCTTTTTGAGCCCCATCAAGTTCCTAGATTCGAATATGGAACATTTAAGGGTTTGGAGTACCCTTTATTATTTTTCTCTATATTCACCTTCTCTTTTTTTGTATTTTTTGTGTTGAGAATTGTTTCCATCATGTGCAACAAGTGCATGCACTTTGGATTTTTTTATTACACCCATCTTGATGAATTTGTCTTGCTCTTGAATCATGACCTCAATGAAAGTCTCCAAAGAGGGCATAGTCCACGATGCTCCAACAATCAACCTTTGAGCATGGAAAGTATAAAAAACCCTAAATAATCTAGACCAAGTCTTGAAAAAATGGTGAGAAGCATTCTCTTTTCCTCGGATTTACCAACCCTGCAAACTTTGAGTTGCAACAACAAATCCTTGTTCCTTATGAAGTAATATTGGATGTTTTCAAAGATTTTCAGATATAATGAAAGTATTTCCACCTCGAGCATGTGGATTCTCATCTCATATTATTTACCAAATAGTCCTTCCATGGTTTTCCAGATCTTGTTTGGATGTTTGAAAGAAGATACATGAAACAACAACTCAAGGGATATGTGCATGCAGAGGGATATGTACGCCTCATCCATTCTATTGAGGTATTTCTTATTTTCAATGGTTGACATGGGTTATGTTTCCATAGACATGGTTAACCTATACAATCCTCTACCTTGGAGGAAAAACAACATCTTTTGTTCCATTCAAATTAGTTGTACGATGTTAGAATGAAACGACAGAGATTCCACTCTTCTTGCGTTCTTCAATATTCAATACTTGAAAATAAAAAATTATGGTGTGCCTTGTTCCTAGAATCTTGTGGGATCTAATATAATCTATAATGTGGTGAGTACCTACACAAGATATATAACTAGCGAAATAATGAACACAACTTGCAAAAGTGAGAAGAAGAGAGAAAAATTGGAGAGAAAAGAATATAATTGTATTAACCAAATGAATGAATGATAATTTACACATGATATACTCTGTATAGCTCAACTAATGTGCAATGGAAGAGAATCCATTGTGTCATAGTGTTGGTATAGAGTGATATGAATCCATATAGGCAGTTACCGGAGTGAATTTCCACCTAGTCCTAGTTAACTAGTCATGTAGTCTTCTATTGACTGAGTCACACATGTGGAAGTGAGAGAAACAAATGAAACTACTAGTGATAAAACCGATGTTTCCATGCATGAGTGACTTCCACTAGTCTAACTAAAGTGTAACTGACTCTAAACTAAATAGAATATTCCCTTAGAATGTAGGATAGGTTCCTAAAAAATAGGAGACCCTAAAAACTGACTAATAAACATAGGAAACTAAGGAAATATATCATAGGTGTGTGTAATATATCCAAAAACCAATATAAGCATAACTACAAATAGTGACAATATATGATAACCTCAAAAACAAAAATAGAGACTTATTAGTTCTAGCCTAAAGGGATTGGAGACACTTGAGCTTTCATTTCAGAAACAACCTTGCCAAATTCCTATCTTGGAGGCAAAAATGATTGCATGTCAGGAACAACCTTGCTAATGTCCTTTTTATCATTTTCATCTACAATGACTAGATTAAAGGAGGCACCTTTAGAGTTCATCTATAATGAATATATTAAACAAGCTGCCTTTAGAAGTTCTGGAACAATCCTTGTGATCAGATTGCTCATCTTCCACTTTAATTAATGCCAAAGACATGTGTGCAACCTACGTGTTACACATTATTTTCGTCATCCCTATGACCGTTAATGATGTAAACCTATTTGTTTCCTTCAGAGGGGTCAGTGGCCTGAGTTCCTGAAGATATAAGGGAGAAGAACTTTTCCTGAGAAAGGAAGTTTCATTTTCCTTTGTAAAAAACCCTATTAAAGAGGATTTTCGCATGCTGCACTATAGCTAGGGTGCGAAATGCCTAATTTTTGTAGGCTGCACCATAGCTAGGTCGTGAAGTGTTCGCAGGTTACTATATAGTCAGGGTGCAAAAATGCTCATACGTGGGAAAAATGAGCATCTTCTCGATGCTTCTAGAAGGAGAAGCGTCCATGGTGAGGTGGCATCCAAATGGTTTGGATCTTACTCGCTTTCATGATTTAGTGGGATCATCCTAACCTCCTCACCTTATCCTCTTCAACTTATAAAAGGAGAGGAGCTCTCATGGAGAAAGTTAGCTTTTTGGATTAGCTTGGATTGGATTGAGCTTTGGAGATTGTTAGCTTGGCTAGATGAGCCACTTTGTCAAGATAGATTGTGAATATTATCAGATCGATGCTCTTAGAATTCTTGGAGTGGAAGTGTGTGGGGAATGAAGGATAGTTGGAAGGGACCTTACGACATCAAGGACACAGTTGTAATCTCTCTTTCACATTTAATATGAGACAGTGATATAATTCTTTCCTATACATCTTGTTGTGTTTTATTGTATGATTCCTTGATCACATACATAGGTTTATATTGAGTTTATGCTATTACTATCACTTTGGTTGGTTATGTTCTTTTGCAGGATCATCATTGTATGAGTGTTGGAATGGAGCTAGGATGGTGATAGTGAGAGGAAGCGGCGTTTAAACGGTATTTCACCTATCCCTCTTTAGTTAGTAAATTCAATATTTAAAACTTAAGGAAAGCATCACGTTCTGATGTGTTTTGTTCTAGATCTAGGTGGATCTAGGGAGATCAGTTAGTGTCCACACCTACCAATTTATCCAATAACAAAATTGGTGACTCCACTGGGGAAACAAATTGTTTCCTAGTTAGTCTAGTTTCCCTTGCTTTGATTGCTTGATTTCTGGTCTCTGAGTCTGTGGGAGATCCATCCAGACTCTCTGGATCTAAAAGTTCACTTAGAGTTTTTGTCCTTTTTCCAAAATATCTTTGATTACAAACAATATTTCACTGTACCTGTCTGGAGCTTGCGAAAACCCATGATTTTCGCACCCCATTGTTTAAACTGGTGTGACCTGTTCGCACCCTACCTGTGTCTAGACTGCAAAAATACCTGATTTTCCCACATCACCCCAATACTAGGCTGCGAAATCATTTTTAATTTTTTTTTGGATCGGGTCTTGTTATCTTTTGATGCCCAGTTTTACTTTGATCAACTGGATTGAACTTTTGGAGCCTATATTGATCTGTTTACATTCTGCTTGACATTCTTCGGGTTGCTTTTAGCCATATTTTCCTTGTTTGGTTTTGAAGGATTAGTCTCTTGCTTTGAGTGTCTTTCAATTACAAAGCGTGTGTTTTCTTTAGAATTGTTTAGAGAAAGATCAGATTTCTTCTGAATAGTTTGCTTTAAAAGAAAACTTTTAGTTTGGGTTTCTTTTGTTTTAGGAAAGTTCATTATTGCTTTTAGTGAAAATTTTGAAACAAAAAGATTTAATTTCTTGCTTTATATTATATTGGGGGCATCCTTGCATTTGAAGTAGCGAAATTGCATGATTCTTGGCATTTTTTGGTCTTAAATTCTAAAAAATTTTCCCCCTCATGGCCAGGGGGCCATGAATCGTGCATTGGTGTACAGTCTCTTTTTCTCATTTCTTGAGAATCTTTATATTGATGAGTTTAATAAATTTTGGGACATTCTGCATCTGGGAATGATAAATGTTTTCTCCTGGTTGTAGCATAGCTTTCATCGAAATGAAAATATTGCATCTTCATCTCTTTGCATAAATTTTGAGCCGGTCAAAACAGCATATTGTCCACGCCATTTTCCTCTTGAGTAACAACAACCATAAAATAAAGCGCTTATAAAAATTGATTAGACATTTTTATATTTTTTGGTAGAAAACCTACATTAGATTAGTCATAGGGATTTGGAATAGGTGTGAAAGATAACTTTCCAAAGCTACAAACAAACATAGTATCTTGTGATAGGGAGAGTTAAATCCACTTACTACATTTTGTCTTGGGAAGCCCTTCCAACACAAGGGTCAATCACGAGGTCACATTGAGGCTTCCAGAGTTACTCACCCTTCTTTGTTGGTCTTGGTGTAGAGATTACATGTATTATGTGGGTCACTTGACAGGTATACCCACAATGATGAGTGGAAGCCTTTCAAGTTGATTTTAGGCTAGATACCCTACCCTTGCGCATGGATCAGACTATAGAATGTTTCCCCAGACATCACTATAGTGATTGGTAACCTTAGTGGCTTATCTCTTTAGGGTCTTTACACAAAGTGACTATGGAGGGGAAAGTCTTCACGGTACCTGTAATCGACATTGGCCAAACTGACTCGAGCTCCCTGGAGGGTATACCCATGATTATGTGTGGGATCTTGCACCAAGGTTTAAGTCCATTAAGCAGGTCGTCAACGTAACTTTTCCACCCGCTTTATCTCAAGACCTTCTTACTTTGTTCTGGCGACATTGGATTTCATCACCAACTAGTGAGCTCATTGCGAGAAGGTTTTGTTTTCTTGCTTGCTTACTAGATTTTTAGCGTGTGTTGTTTGTTTTCCCTAGCAGACTCTAGGTTGGATCTTTACTTTAATGGCGTCAGTTCTCGAAATGAACAATGAAGGAACCCTTTCTCCAGGGGAACCTTTTTTTTTTCCTTCTTATGGAAACATTGGACCTCTCACATTGCTACTTTGAGTCTTCTGGGTCTCACAATTGGATTACCAATATGATTGTTTTCTACTCGGGTAATCCCGAATGTAGTAACTACTTTGGTCGTAAGAACTTCCCCCAAAGAACATCAACCTCATGTTGATCCTTCATCGTCTTCACCAATAAGATCTTCTTCGACTTCTTCACTTGCAAGGTCTTCTTCCATTTCATATTTTTCGCTGAGTGAAAGATCTCAAGCTAGTAACTTGGTGGATAAGAAGAAGAAGAAATGAAAGAATAAGAAGAAGAAAAATAAGCAAGGATACAAACTTCCAACCACTGCCAAACATGTTGGAAAACAACCAGTTACTGTTAATCATGCTGGGAGTGTTGATGATGTCAAGATCACCCAAACCACCCGTAAGACCAAGTACCCTTGCAGGATTTTTAAGGGTATCCATCTTCTTAAGGATTTCCCTGGTCTACCCAAGGTTATAGAAGTATGGTCTACACACCCTAACCAACCCATGTCGTCAGCCTCTGAACAACACGTTGATGACATCTCGTCAACTAGTCATGATGCCATTGGGAAGAAGAGAAGTAGAGTCAAGTTCCCGTGTATGTTATGAAAAGGGATTCATGTAAGTCACCTTTACTCTTGTATGGACAAAGCCTCAAAATTACTGGAAGACGTGACTGTTTCAAAGCCTCAACTTCCAGCTGCTTATCGTAAGTTTTCTCTCAACCCCCCTGTAGTTGATGGAATGATCACTCCAGACTCGTCTTTGATCAATCCGATTGATCATGTCGTCAATCTGGTCACGTCCTTAATTGAACCAGTTGACAAAGTGGTTGATCCGATACCATCCTCGGTCAATCTCCCTCTCCCCTCAGAGAGTGAAACTAAAGCGGTCGATACGATCCCATCCTTGGTCGATCCCACTCTCCCATTAGAGAGTGTCATCCAATTGGTTGATCCATTTCCACCTGTCGACCCCATTCTCCCCTTGTAGAATGCAACCCATGTGGTCAATCTGATCTCATCATCAGTCAATCCTACTCTCTTGTTAGAAAGTAAACTCGATACTGCCCACGTTTTTCTTGTTGATACATACTCTGCCGTGTCGAGGGGTATTCCTCCTTCTCCTATGAAACCCCCTCCAAGTAATGAGGTCATCCTTTTTAATTGGGGTGTGCTAATTGGACCTTGTCTTCCCTCTCACATTCCTTTCCATATTGCAGTGCAATTTTGTGGTCGAGATGTTCCTCATATGTTGATAGATGAAGGTGTGTCTGTTGGCATTTTGTCCTCTTTTGCTTGGAAATCTTTGGGTTGTCCTCAGCTTTCCCCGGTTAAGCAGAATTTGTTAGATTTTAATAGAAGAACCAGTCAAAATTTAGGGACCCTTCCTCAGTTTCCTATAACTTTGGGAGGGAAAACATTCTTTATTGATGTCATGGTTGTCCAAGACCCCTTAGATTTTTCTTTACTCCTTAGGCGAGATTATTTCTATGCCATGAAAGCTATTGTGTCTACTCATTTTTGTGTGATATATTTCCCTCACGATGGACGAGTTGTGACTGTTGATCAACTTTCATTCATTGACCCTGAATGGATTGCTTCCCTAAATGGTTCTTATATGCAGACAACATCTCCCTCGCCATAGGTCAATTATGTGGCATTGTCACCCATGGCTTCAACTTCTGATGACTTAGATCCAGTAGTTGACATGGTGATCTCTTCAAAAGATTTGTTAAATCTTGATCTGTTTACTCTTGTCATGACCCTCGACATGGTGGCCTTCCAGAGTGTGTTTCTTCCTTCCAGTGAAGACCTCTTGGAAGCCATGGCCAAGTTTTGTCCCTTGACATGGTGTCATTTTGGAGAATTGTCCTCTTGGAATCCATGATCAAGAAGAGAGACTACGAGGATAGTTTTTTCATCTTTGTGGCAACCTCGTTAAAAAATGAAACAGAGGTTACGAGCATAGTTCTTGTTTTTGTGTCAAGCTCGTTAAAAAATGAAACAATTTTCCCCCTCTCTATTTCAGTCAAGTCCTTCGTCTAGTATTTGAAGCTTCATTTCATTCTCCTTTGTAGTTGGATGAAACGAAGCTAGGGGGGCATTTGCCTCAGCCTCTGGACTTCAAGTTTAATTTGAGTCGCTAGCTTCTTAAACTGGGGCTAAGTACCAACCATCCCTGTGTTTTGCGTTGGGAAGTCCAAGCATAGTTTTCTATGGTTCAAGCTTGTGTAAAAATGAAACCACCTATCTCAAGCATAGTTTCCTCTGGTTCAAGCTTGTGTAAAAATACAACCAGGTCCAAGCATAGTTTTGGCTAGTTTTAAAGCTTATGTAAAAATGAAAATAATCCTGAGCTTAGTCTTTGTTCTTTCTCATGCTCGTAAATACATGAGAATAAGTTACCGAGATTAGTCTTTTTTTATTTCTCATGATCATAAATCAATGAGAATGTAATCGAGTATACTTTTATCACTTTTTCACACTCGTAAAGGTTACACGAAAAAGGACCCCGACTAGAGTTCCCTTTAAGCTCTTTTCAGACTCTCTAAACATGAAAAGATTGCCAAGCGACCTTGTTCTGTTCATGATCGTAAAAGTATTTGAATAAAACGTTTGATAGGCGATATTTTATCACTTTTTTGGTCCTGTCAAACTATTTTACGAAAAAGGAAATGAGAGAGTTCTCTTTAAGTGTTTTTTAGACTCTATAAACATGAAAAACCATCGATTTTTATTTCTTTGGACTTGTAAAACAAACATCGAAAGGCCCATATGGGACCAAACCAATCCTTCCTAGGGTTCGTTAAACATACTCTGAGGGACTCGTCCAAAGGATGAGCTTACATTACAAGCATTTGTTATCCTCCTCAAGCTTGCGTAAAAATAAAGAGGTACTCGCCAGAAATGGTGGTTTAAAAAATTGGGAAAGAAATATGTCTAAACCTGTATTCCACGGAAGAGTCACTTTTGAAAATGACACCCTTTCACTCGCCTTGTGTATAGGTTGGAAAATCCACTTGTCTCTTGTTCATACTCCTTTATAAGATTACAAATTGGTCTATGATCCCTGTTGTTGAGTCAGTATTTTCCAAGACAGTTGTCGTGTCGTCAATATGTTCAAAGAGAAGTTCAACCTAGAAATACTTCTATTGCATCGACCATGTCTGCAGTCTTTAAGCCTTCTGTTGCGTTGGCCATCCCTAAGTCATTCCTGAATCACTTGCTACTTTGATCTACATCAAATCTTGTTACTTGTTTCGTGTCATTGATGTGGGATACATTAAGGCCCTCCTGTGATGAGTCTTTTCCTGTCGATTTCAACTCATTATCCAAGAATTAGACTTAAAAACCAATTGGTACCTTGGAACTTGCATGCCTCAATGGTAGGTTTTCTCACTTTCAACAATGGGTTTTCATCATTGACCCCTGATTGAAATATTTCGTTGAGTGTTCGACCTTAGCTCATTGATTCACATTCATTGGATTGTACCAAAGTACCTTGGGAGTCATTGACATTAATGGTGATTTTCCTCGCACTTGTTAACGGTATACACTAATGACCGGTAATCAAGTGGTTTCTACCATGTTCAACTTCAACACATGTATTCACATGGTTAGATTCATACTATAGAGTGGTGGAGATGAAGACCCTGGATATTTTTCTGAGATACCAGGTTGCGTTGGAGTACATTCAGTGTATTGTTACATAGATCCACATTGTATGTCTAGTGGCTATGTTAAAATTTGAGTCTTTAACACATAGATCCACAATGTATTTTTGGTGGCTATGTTCATATTTGATTCATATTGGCATCGATCCACAGTGTATGTTTAGTGGCCATGACCTGTCTTACTTGACATGGATCTTCACATGTCGACATTTATGCTCTGAGTCATTTGTATTCTGAGTATGGGAATGCCTACCTCAAAGATGATATATTATTGTACTGTATTTCCGTGTTTGTTGGCAGGTTTCCGACTGACTGTTCTTTGTTCCCTACACACACTAGCTAGGGTGCAAAAATGCCTGATTTTAGCAGGCTGCACAATAGCTAGGTCGCGAAGTGTTCGCAAGTTGCTATATAGGCAGGGTGAGAAAATGATCATATGTGGGAAAAAAGAGCATCTTCTCGATGCTTCTAGAAGGAGAAGCTTCCATGGTGAGGTGGAATCCGAATGGTTTGGATCTTACTCGCTTTCATGATTTAGTGGGGTCATCCTAACCTCCTCATCTTATCCTCTTCAACTTATAAAAGGAGAGGAGCTCTCATGGAGAAAGTTAGCTTTATGGATTAGCTTGGATTGGATTGAGATTTGGATATTGTTAGCTTGTCTAGAAGAGCCACTTTGTCAAGATAGATTGTGAATATTATCAGATTGATGCTCTCAGAATTCTTGGAGTGGAAGTGTGTGGGGAACGAAGGACAGTTGGAAGGGACCTTGCAACATCAAGGCCACAGTTGTAATCTATCTTTCACATTTAATATGATACAGTAATATAATTCTTTCCTATAAAGCTTGTTGTGTTTTATTATAAGAGACTCATAAATACACGGGGACCACTTTCCAAGGTACCCAAATCTCAACACCGTTAGACCTTCGAGATAAATCCTTGTGATTAACTTTCTCATCTGCCACCTCAATTTTGATTCCAAAGACAATTATGCAATCCACCTAAAAATTGGCCTCAAATAATATGAACTTGTTCAATAGTTCTTTGTGTTGAGATCCATGCTCTTGAAGCACTTGGGAATTGAGGGTCTTAGGAGCTAATAGTTGTCAATTGATTTTAATAACTCGGTGTCTTTACTCAATGAGAAACTAGAGATAAAAAATTATCCCTTAATATACTCCTTAACTTTCTCATTTTCCACCCATTTCTACTTCTCTGGAACAATTTCTTCTGATGTGTTAATCTGCACCTTCAACTCAGTTAAGAACATGGCGTGGAAGGATTTTTCATCTCCCTTGGACACACTTTTAGCTCTGGGCATAGGATGTGTTGAAGCCACACCAGAAGTAGTCTGAGTAATGCTTGTACGCCTCCTCCTTCCACCCCTTGATATGGATTTAGGAACTTTCACATTAGAGTAATCTACCATATTGATAAAGGATCTAGGACCAGGCATCCGGGGGCCCAAATTACTACAAAAAAGGAGAATAGACAACCACTAGAGATCATCACTAATGTTAGGAACTAGACATTGAAAGGGTTAATGTTTTTTCCTTGATGTGTAGGGAAAAACTACCAACATACACACCAAGAGAACCATGAGACCAGCCAAACCATGAAGTTAGGATGAACATGACTACTAAAATTTCCTCCGTGAATTTTTAGAGCCCCCTAACCTGCTATGTTCTAGTTAGCCATTGTGGTTATGTTAATGGAAACTGCCTTAGATGAAAAACACCAAATACACAATAGAAAATCCCATGGAGAATAGAAAACCACTAGATATTATCACTAATGTTAGGAACTATACATTGAAAGGCTTCACGTTTTGAACTTGGTGGGTAGGGAACAACTACCAACATAAACACCGAGATCCTGAAATTTCCTCTGCGAATTTTTAGAGCCCCCTAACATGTTATGTTCTAGTTACCCAGTGTGATTATCTTAAGGAAAAATAACTTAGATGACAAACACTAAAGAAACAATAGAACCACCCATTGTTATAGCCCTAAAATTTCCTACTCATGCATACATGGCTTTGGCCCTCTTACTTGCATATTTTTCCAAAGCACTGCTGAGAAGATCTTCTTAAAAAAACATTTTTTAGAATATGTATGTGCCTTGCACCATTACAGCCTGCATACATACACTTTTTTCACCACAACAACCCACGTATACTTGCAAAAGTTGCAAAAATTAAAACGTTGCAAGGAATTCGTTGAAATTCACGGGCTATTGGAAGTTTCCCAACTAATCCACCTTCTATATCTTGTCACCCAACCGAATAACCATCCTTTTGTCATATAAAAGGAGGTGTTGGGGTCTCATTTCACATCCAAGCATAAGAATAGTGAAACTCTACCCAATTTCACTTCCCCTCCTTGCCCATGATCTTGCTACCTTTTGTGAGATATTTCCTTAGCATTCCCTCATCAACCCCTTCTTCCTCCATTCAATTAATTCCCTTCCTTGAGGTGATCAGACAAATGAGAGAATAATTCCATTCAAGGTGCACTTGGATCATGGTAAAGAGGATCCCAGACTAGGTTCGTGGAACGATGTCCGACACAGATTGTAAGTTTCAGTCTTTGTATGATGAATAAAAGAATCACATTTTCATGTCCCAAATGATGATGTTTTGTGTATTTTCATTGATTTATACTTAGCATTTGATATCTAATCCTAACTCATTAATAGAATAGCATGCATGTAGTCCTTGTTTTCCTATATTTGGATGAAAGTTACCCTTGGGAGGAGACATCCAGTCATTGGAACTACCAAGCTTGAGGAGATCATCACTAGACGTGGGATCAAAGGTACAATTACATGATCTCTTCTCTTATTGCTTTCTTTTTGTTTGTTTTGGTATGCTTGGGGTAGAGTAAAATAGATTAACTTGTAGACGATCATTCACTCTGTCTACATATTAAACCCTGGTGTAGTAAGGGGGTATTTTCCCACTAGCATCCATGGACAAAATTTCTATCCGTCAGAGTCAATAGATCCACATACAACTTCCAATACAAAAGCCACTGGAATTCGTCACACCAACTAGAGAACCAAACCCTAGGAACCTACTAACATTGGGCAACATGAAAGGCCCCCATGATTAGGTAGGTTTGTTGTTAAAACTTGAACCCCCTCCTATCATTATTCCTTGCATTCCCATCACTCCAATCTCAATAATGGAGATAGTTCACATCGGACGAGCCATGACCATATTCCAAGACCTATCATCCTCCCTTCATCAGTCTCATTTCCTTTACATGAGGCAGGATTATATATAGCTGCCTCACCATATAACCGTTGTCAAACGACTCATATCTAGGGAGAGCCACTTTGCCCTCATGTCTCACCACATCTAGGTTTATAAAATATATTATTACAAATGGAAGAAAAATATATAAATTTAATTTTATAATTTAATATTTTTATTTTTTTATTAATAAAGCTAATGAAATAAGGAAATATTTTATCAAGCATAATAACTTGTAATTAAAGAAAATTAAAAAATGTAAATTTAATTTTATAATTGAAAATTTTAAATTTTTTATTAATAAATTTATTCAAATGACAAAATATTTTATCAATAATATTAGATTGTAATTAAAAAAAACTTAAAATATTAAATCTTAATATTAAAGATTAGAAATTAAATTTTTAGATTTATTAATAAATTTATGTTAGAAATTAATTTTTTAAATTTATTAATAAATTTTAAAAAAAGTTATGTTATTGAATATTAAATGTTGTATAGCTTAAAATGATTGGATTTAATTTAAAAAGCCATGAGTTTTTCACCATTGGAAACACCTTGAGATAAAAAAAAATATAATAAAATTTGTGAGCTTTAAATGTTTTCATGGTGGGTGGAAGTTTCAAAATTTGTGACATAGTGTTTTAAAAAAAATCAAACTCATACATCATACTATATCGTCATGTAATTTTAAATAATTTTATTTAGAAATGATTAAATAAATTATATTATATTCCCAATGCTATTTATTTATAATAATAATTTTATATTTTATAAATAATTCTGGTACAAGATTAAATAATTAATAAAATATATTTAAAAAATTTAATAGATAAAATAAATTATTTATATTCATAGTTTATTTTAATTTATTTTATATTTAAATATAAAATAAATTATTTATATTTTATAAATAATTCTGGTACAAGATTAAATAATTAATAAAATATATTTAAAAAATTTAATAGATAAAATAAATTATTTATATTCATAGTTTATTTTAATTTATTTTATATGTTAAATTTGAAATTTGGGATTATTAGAAATTAAAATACTTTATTCATATGATTAAAAAGAGTTATTAATAATTTATCCATTTTTCTTGTAGAAATAAGCCTCTCCCCTATTGAGAGCATGGTTATGACTAAATACCTAATGTATAAGAATAAGTTAAATAATATGGAAGACTAGAGGCTACCTAAAATTTCTTCATAATCAAGTCATAACCGTCATCGACTCAAGCGAGGATGGCATAAATACGCCCGGTCCTGCTTAGACTATTGGGGAATCATGGAAGAAACCATTTTGAAGAATAAAGATACTATTAAAAAAAACGTCAAATCAAAATTTAAGGAAAACATGTGGTGTGATAAAGAGTTAGAGGAAAAAACAAAATTAAGGTATTATATAGTTGTAATCAACCCTAATCTAGAAGATCAAAATTATCTATTTGTTTTTCCAAGTGTAAAGAAAAAAATAAGCATTGCTAAGATAAGAACAAATTCTCACGAGCTCCATAGTGAAACTGAGCATTGGTCAGTTCCTAAAATGCCATAGGATGAAAGAGTATGTCACTTTGTGATACTAAGAAGGTTGAAGATGAAAAGCACTTTCTCTTAGATTGTCCAGCCTATACCCATATTAGATCTCATTTTCAAAATATTGATCACACTACCAACCTTCCTAACCTCTTAACTCAACGAAAGTATGGTGATCTTGGAAATCTTCTCTTAATGCTTTTCGAGCACAGAAACAAAATTCTAAAGAATCTCAAATAATCACTCACCCTCTTAAGGTCTGATAAACCAATTAAGTCTTAGTGGATGTTAATCATCATCATCATCATCATCATTATATATAAAAAAATTATTAATAGTTTATTATATAATCTAAAATATATTTAAAAAAATTACAATACACAAAATAAACTTTTTACATCCATATTTTATTTTAACCTATTTTATATGTCAACATATTTTATTTTAACCTATTTTATATTTATATGTAAAATTTTGAATTATTATAAATTAAAATACTTTATTCATATGATTAAAAAGGGTTATTAATAGTTTATTATATTAAAAAAAATATTAATAATTATTATATAGTCTTTTTTTCCATCAGTCATAGCTTCAAAGATTGGGAATATTGTTGCACAATATCAGAGGTCATTAAAAATTAATCATATTGGTGCATTACACATTATTCATATTGATTGGAATAAGATATGCTATTTTCTTTTAAAAATAAAATTTAAAATAAATAACAATTATGAAATTATAAATCAATAAAACATATATTTCTATTAAAATAAAAATGATTATCATATAATCAAAATCTTTAAATTTAAAAACAATTAGGGTTTATGGTAAATAGAGAATATATACTAACTTTATACATACATAGATATAATATTCAAAAATATTGAAAAAAAATACATATAAATTTATTGGTTAAAAATATGGAATCTTTTTCTTTCTAGAAGAACTTTGCCCAAGCATTACACATATGGATTATCAGTGAATGCACAAAGATAGTTTCTTTTTTCAGTGCAATAGAAACTCAACTAGTTCTCTTTTTAAAAACACAGACGTGTTCATGTTGAAATAGCCTTCACCCTCATTACCCTCATTGAAGCTCCATGCAAGATACTCCATAATGGATAATAAAAGTCGATGACTATTTTTTAATTAAAAGTAGCACACATGTATTAAAAATGCATGTAAAAAACTATAAAAAAAATTATGACTCGTTTTTATTTATTTTCTCACTAACTCCTGAGGATTTTTCCTCTAACATCAACACACTTCATTAGCTAGGCTCAAAGTCAGCAATGAAAAGTAGGGTTTGAAAATTGACATGAATGTCACTACATAGAGAAGTTCTCATTTCTAGGTATATTTGATTTTAAATGTCATTTTTATAATTTTTAAATTTTAGAAATTGACATATATTTTAAGAAAATTTTGTTATTGTTTAATTGTAGTTGTTATTCCATCCCGATGGATTAAATGCCTAATGAAAACCCAAACACTAACTCTCAACAAGACCCATACAATGAAATTAATCAATGTCTAAATGAACATGGGTGGGTGCAAGCTAATCATCGTCCCATGATGCATTGGTGGCAATGCAAACATGAAAAAACAAAAATCTGTTAACTGAGACGGATTATTCAAGGTACCTTTACAATGAATTTGATTATGGTGTAAAAGTATAAAATGTAGGAAATTGAATTCATTTTTAGAATATATAATTTTTATTTATAGAATTTGTGACTTTCGAATAACTATGTGAAACATGAGTTTTTAAAAGAGTGGTATGTTATCTTTCAAGAAAAATATAATGTATTGAGTAACTTAATGATGTATTTTTCTTAAAAAAATACATAATTGTAGAGAACCCATTGTTCTAATGTAGGATATTTTTCAAAATTTATAATATATATATATATATATATATATATATATATATATATATATATATATATATATATATATATATATATATATATATATTAAATTATGAAAGTCATTATATCCTTGACATTACAAAGCCTTGCGTTAGTGAAGGTTATGAGGGTATTAACATTATCAAGCATTTTTTTAGATTGTAGATCTCAATCTCTTCTAGTGCGACGTATAATTGTTGGAACATCAAGAATTGATGGTTCATCACACTTATTTTGGATCTAGTCGGTTGGGCGATCGACCTACATTGTACACAATTGGTTAGGCAATAGACAAGAACTTTACATTAGTCAACATGCTTATCGGTCGAACAATTGACCAACAATTAAATTTATTTGTGTGGTGGATCAACCAACCCATCAATAAAATATATGAGTTGGACAGATAGTCGATCGACTTGAGCATCCTTATTGAGGTGATTAGACAATGCAGATTTGGTAGAGTCAACTCTAACAACCAACAATTATATGTGGACAAGATATTCATGATTACAAGGAAAGTGGTTGAATATTGAGGCTATAAATAGTATACCCCATGTTTCATTATCAACAAGCGATCAAAGTGATATCATACGTTGAATATATGAAGGTCTAATATGCATTGTAATGTTCTAATCAATGTGTGCTTTTCTTAAATGTTGTAATGGTGTCTTTAGACACCACCTTTGTATTTTAAATTTTATTTCATTTTCGATTACAGGCAATATTGTCTTTTCTATTTCATGTTAGGCTACACCCTATTCCTCAGTAGGGTATTAGAGATGATGGATTGAAACCTCACCTATTATCTGAAAGCCTTGCTAAGTCGGATATGTTGTGTGATTGAATATGGGATGGTCGTTTGTTGATTGGAAATTATTGAAACATAACAACTTATGTCTAGATATCGAAGATGGATTCGAAGATTGATCTTGTTATTATGAAGATATGAAATTACATATTATGGGAACCAGACATGGAAAAACTATTGAGGAGTAAAATACTATGACAATATAGGAAAATTGTGATTCTAAATCCAACAAACTATTAGAAAAAAAATCATTGTTAATGGAAAGAATGATGAGGCTATGGGGGTCATGAGGACCTATATATCGTGGGAGATTGAGTTTCACATCAGTGAAATCAAATTGCCTCATCATGTCTTGAAGAATTTGAGGTCATTGTTCGACATAGTTGATGAGAGCCACATCATGAACATGGAGAAAGAGTCGATCTCTCTTGATTCTCAATGTTTTCATAGAATAGAAGACTATTTGGAGCATGTCAAAAAACTTCAATTGAAATTGGGAGAATTTGGAAAGAATTATCAGAAGAAAGTTGGACAAGTCATCAAGCTAGTCCTAATGAATTTGAGAACACCATTTGATGTTCTTGTGTCAAATTTCTGCACCAACTAGAAAGAATGCAAGGAAGATGGTAAGGACTACACATTTAAATATTTTTGTGGTCTTTTGATTATTGATCAACATAAACTACTTGAAGAAGGAAATAGTGGTGGTAAACATCAAGCCCACTTTCTTAAGGGAAAAGGAAAGTCAAATTACAGGGAAAGAGTACAGTTTGATACCTCTACACAGAAACATGGAGGCCTCGACCAAGAACCTTAGTGGAAATAAGATGCACCCCAATGAAGTCAAAAGAAGAAGACATGTCATAACTGTAGAAATACTAGACATGTGGAGAAGGTATGTTATAACAAGAGAGAAAATATATAGGAGAAGATTAAATCCTTTGAAGAATACGTATCCTATGTACGATGACTTGCTAATAATTTCAGCTTCCAAGTCGGGACTTCTCAATCCTTACTATCTAATTCTACGTAGAACAAATATGTAGTTGACTAAGGGTGCACACATCATATGGCTAAATATGGCTCCTTGTTCACATCCTTGAATGATGCAAAGTAGAGGAAGATTTATGTTGTTGATGTTTTTTCTCTCGATATTGTTGGTCAAGATGATGTTACCTGTCGACATGGGAGGATTTTCAATGTTTATCATGTGCCAAAAATGAATTCCAATATATTGTCTATCCTCAATTAACACAGATAGGGAATATTGTGTAATTTCGGCCATATCGATTCTAGGTTCGTGATTTGAAGAATGGATAGTTGATTGTTGTCAGAGGGGTTCTCGACCCAAATAAAATTCTATACAAATTCGGTGATATGACTCGACCCGACAATGAACCAACTACTCTTATTGCTCACACTTACGAATGAAGTTGAAATTGACATGAACAAATTAGACACCTAAATTTTTTAAGTATGTAGGCACTCACACCTCAGAACATGGTTGTTGGTCTACCTAAAGTGTTCCCCCCTGAAGGAGTTTCTAAAGGTTGTGTGCTCGGAAAACATCATCGAGCACTGTTTGACTCTGGAAAAGTGTGGTGAGCACAAGAGATTCTGGATCTGGTTAAGATTAATGTCTACTACATCAATCTACCTTCCATCATAGTAACAAGGTATATTTTGACTTTCATTGATGATCTCTCTCATTTCACATGGGTTTATTTTCTGAAGAATAAGAATATTGTCTTTTCTAATTTCAAAGAGTTTAGATAATTTGATATGCCAATGCTTTGGTTTTTTTGTTGGTCAACTCTAGAATAATGATGAGTATTAACCTTCAAATGTTAGAAAGGATGTGTGAAATCTTGAAATGACCCAAAACTAGAAAGAAGTATCTCAAGAGTCGTGTCAGGGTGCCTAAGGATTGGACTAGCTTTGTAGTTGGGGAGACGTGATGGGTAAAATGTAGGTAGTGGTTGTGAATGAAACAATGGTGGTATAGATGACCCAACAATGGATGATGCAACCTTCATACATATTAATAATATTGTTATTAGTACCAAAACTTAAAATCAATATATATATCACATATTTGAGATTTAAACAAGATTTAATTCAACACATGATACCTATGAAGGTAGTTATTTGTCTCTCCCATGTGGACATGGCTCGTCACCATATGGTACCACAACCTATAGAAACACAAGAAAATTATATTTGTGGGTGCCAGAAAATAATGAAATCACTATGGTGAATTTATCAAATGTGACACATACCTATGTATGTGGTACACCAATTAAACAAGCTTCCTATACTACTGCATCAGTTGTGGAGACCGACACGTATGCATCTACTAGTGCACATTGTGTGTTATAGGAGCGTAGTAATAAAAAAACATCATATAATAAGATATGCAAATAAATACACAAAACACACACACAAAAAAATACATATATATGATCATTAAGAACAGAGACATGGTTAAGATACTAACCTCCTCCATGAAGCTCTGATGTCCATTGGCCTCCATCGGCCCATAACAAGTCCACTTGCAACTTGATCATCTACGAGGCTCACATGAATGACTACTATGTCCATGTTACCTCTGTTGGCTGCACTCTATTGTAGGGTTTGAAGGTCTGACCCCTCTACCAATGTCACGAGCAAGAACTTCTTGTTGAGATAATTCAACAAAACTTGCTTGTTGTACTAGGATATGAGTCAACATTGATAAAATATAATTGTGTTTGTTGAATACCTTTTGTAATGGGAGAATGTTGAGAAAGGGGGTTAGGCCTTCACTTAGGAGGACAAGGATCTAGCATAGTATCATGCCTAGCATGCTCTCTATCCTATGTGGACCCTAGACCCAACCCCTAGAATTCACCAAGGCCAAAGTAGTTGACATGGTGACTGAAAAATAAACTCTTCCCATTATTTCCTTAGGAAATATAGAGGCACATCCCTATTATTGCAGGGAGTGTTTTTGAACACCATGAACCATCTATCCATCTAGTTATCCTCAAATTGCTAGTGGATACAATAATCCATAAAAACACATCTCTTGTCGACTAGTGGTTGTAGTCTAGTTCTAGGATCAATAAATAGTGACATCAAATCTTATTTGTTAATATTCAAGTCTTAGACATAGTTTTTATTGATGTCATTCCTATAATAGTCAAACATCCTACCATGTATTTATAAATATTGGTTAATTTCCCATAGAAACTTGTAATGGACAATATAATGACATGAAATGAAGTGACCAATGAAATTCAACTAGGCTCTCTTGCACCCATTAAGTCAGAAGCAATTGATCTCAAAATAGGTCAACCCTTCATCAATTTCTATGTTTATGTTTGGTGGTTTTCGTGGGTTGGGGTTTTCTGTGCCTTTGTGTGGTTGTATGGGGTTTTGATTGCAACCAAGTTCCATATTAATTATCCTACTACAATTTACTAAGGGAGTTCATATAAATTAGGTTGATTTTTTTAATTAAATTAAAAAATTACAAAAAACATGGAAATAAATAGTTTAATAAATAAATCAATAAAAAAAGATCACAAATACATACCTCTCCTACCTTTGAGACAATGTTAGGATCTTGTCAATTCTTGGTCAATAAAACCCCTCTTTTCATTTTTTTCAATAACTCCCAAGAAGCGAGGCGAAGTGGTCAAGATGGCCACAAACCACACCTGCAGGCCTTTTCATTTGGCTCAACAAGAACATGCACACGTTCTTGGGAATGTGCCTATGCGGCATGTTGATTTGAGTTTTGGTGTTCCGATCCTTTCACATCAAGAACATGCACACGTTCCTAGGAACACACACGTGTTCTTACATGTGAAGGCTCATGCTCACCTTGTTGCAACTTTATCATCCATCAACTTCTTGTACTTACTCACAAATACTTAAAAAAATCCAATTAAAAGGAAACATATGTACTATATAAATAAAAATAAGGAGAGTCTTTTACACCTATCTAAGCTTCATCCTATGAAGTTATGGAGGAAAATTCTAATTCTTAAAGCTAAAGAAAATAATATGATTTCCTTGAAGGACTGGAATTCCTACCTTAAAAGTATTTATGAATTCTGTAATTCCATGTACACCATTCAAAAATTTCGTAAAGAGGATGAATTTCTATGGAATATGTGGAGTTCGTGGTTAAGTGGATCGCAAATGGGAAAGCTTAGGACACTGAAAGATACCAAGGTAAAAAAATTTAAAATTGGAGGGCCTATCCTCATCCGTCACATACACAAGATCTTCAATTTAGTTGTCAAGCAAGGCTTCCCTAAACCCTGGACACAAAGTCTCATTGTACCTAATTTTAAAATTGTGGATAAAATCATACCCTCTAATTCTGGGACCATTATAATTATCCCCATTTTAGGTAATTTGTTTGGAATTATTTTGGAAAACAATATTAGCCTATGGGTTGAAAGCTATGGAAAAAGAGATAAATTATTGATCGGTTTAAGAGATATCATTCAACTGTGGACCACCTTGTTACAATTAGGATCATTGCTGAGGAGTGTTGCAATAATAAAACCAATATCCCACGTTGTTTCACTGACTTTAGAAGTGGATTTGAGTTGAAGGTTTCTACAATAAGGTTGTATGAGAATTTATTACCAAGTTTACAAACAATAAGGGCTAGTCATAAGAAATTAATTACAATATTAGAGTCTAGAAAAGTTGTTCCATATCCCCTACCTTTTTTGGCTTATATATTGACAAGTTAGAAGTGGTTTGGAAGAAGTAGGTTGCATCGGCCAAATTTTCACTTGTATAGTCATCAATATTCTTCTTCACACTTATGATTTTATTCTTATGGTGAGGAGTCTCTACAATCTTGGAAATAAACTAATAATCCTCATGGATTTTTGGTCCTGTATGGGTATGACTATTAATACTAACAAAATGAAATTCATAATAACAAAATCCAATAATATCACCTACAATACTTTCATATATGAAAAAAACAACTTGGAGGAAGTGCCTTCATACAATTATCTTAAAATTAATATTCATCACAAGCTCAATTGGAATTATAATATCGAGAAAATGATAAATTGAGGGTGGCAAATGATTATGGGATTGAAAACAATCGTAAGTTAGTGGATCTTTCGATATGGGATAAGAAAAAAATACTCTTTGAGAATTTCCTTGCTCCTATTGTTTTATATGGATAGAAAGATTGGGGATGCGGTCTCTATAGAGAGTCATGGAAAAAATAGAGAAGATCCAAAATAATTTTATAACCTGTAATCTAAAAATGAAAGGAAATACACCCTATCCTATCCTCATAAAAGAAAGCATTTTCCCCATTGAGAGCACTACTATGACCACATATCTACTGTATGAGAACAAGTTAAACAACATGGAAGACTAGAAGCTTCCTTTGCTTCAAACTCCAGCCAAAACCACCCTTGAATCAAGAAGGGATGATATAAGGATGTATTGGGGAATAATGAAAGAGATCATTTTGTAGAATAAGGATAATATTAAAAATAATATTACATCAAAATTTAAGCAGAAAATGTGGTACGATAAAGAGTTTGAGGGAAAAATGAAATTGATATATTACAAGGAGGTAAACAAACCTAATCTAGAAGATAAAAGATATATTTCTATTTTGAGGAGTGTAAAGAAGAAAATAAACATTACTAAAATAATAACAATTTCTCATGAGCTCCATAGTGAAATTGGGCGTTGGTTCATTCCCAAAATACTGTGAGGTCTGTCACCTTTGTGACACTAAAAGGGTTGAAAATGAGAAACACTTTCTCTTAGAATTTCCATCTTATACCCAGATTGGATTTGAATTTTAAAATATTTGTCACATTACCAAACTTCCTAACATTTTAACTCACCAAAACTGTGGTGATATTGGAATGCTTCTCTTAATGCTTTTCAAGTACATTAATAAAATTTTAAGGAATTCCAAGTAATCTCTTACCTTCTTAAGGTTCGATAGACCAACTCACTTACCATGAATATTAATCATCATCATCATAATAATAATTTAGTAGAAAGGAAAAGGACGATATAAATTGAAATAGTCAAATCAAATTTCATAATATAAAGTTCGTATAATGATAAATTTAATGAAATGAGAAAAAGTGGTTTAATAAATTGTGACCCAAGGGTATTTAAAACGTCAAATTCACTCGAGTATCACACTTGGACTAGACAACACCAACCTGGGCAACAACAATCCTTATCATGGTTTGATTTTAGGAATCTTCTACCAACTACGACACAGTTTCAAACCAATGTTACTTTACAAAATGATGCACTTGGAAACCAATCATCATAGGAAGATAAATTTGAGAAATGGAAAAAAAAATGATTAAACATATTATTATATGATTTATAAAAAATAAAAAAAAATTAAAAGAAAAAATATACTAAATTGAAAAAGTAAAACCCAAATTTTATAAATTTAGATTCTTTGATTGAGAAAATATTTTATTCAATATATATATTATTTAATAATGAAAAAATGGAAAAAAAACACAATTTAAAAAACTTTAAAAAATAAAACAAAATATTATCAATTAATATGAATTACAATTGTTACATTTATTTATAATTTCTAACAAAATTAGGATTTATTTTATTAAACGGATCACCATATGACTCAAGATAAAGAGGATATTATCAATATTGAATATATATATTATTTAATAATGAAAAATGGAAAAAATGAACAATTAAAAAACTTTAAAAAATAAAATAAAATATTCTGAATTATTATAAATTAAAATTGTTACATTTATTTATTTATTGATAGTTCCTAAGAAAATTAAGAATTATTTTGTTAAACCGATCACCATATGGCTCAAGATAAACAGGAAAGTATGATTTTAAAAATTAAAGTTAGTTCTCATACATAAATATTTTTACATTTATTAATAAATATATATATATATATATATAAACGGTTTACATTAACATAATCATTTCATGGGTTTTTAAAAAGGAAACTAAGCATATAGAAAGCTTCATAATAGCAATCAAAAGGAAACCAAGTCATAGAAAATTTCAAAATACCAATTGAGGTGTATTACAATTTCCATCTTGATTCTTAATCAATTGAGAGAGTTTCAAAACCTCATATAATCTAAAACAAGAGCTCAAAGACAACAAAACTAGCATCAATATAAACAAGATAAACATAACTACAAATAGTGACAACATATGATGACCACAAAAATAACATTATTGACTTAGTAGTTTGGTCCTTAAGGGCTTGGAGGCACATGAGCTTGCATGTTAGGAACAACCTTTTTTGAATGTCCTTTTGAGCATCTTCATCTACAATATTGACTATATTCGATTAGGTTCTTTTAGAGTTCGTCTATAATGACTAGATTCATGTAGGTACCTTTAGAGTTTCTGGCACAATCCTTGTCATCTTCGTTCTCATCTTCCACCTCAATTTTGATTCTAAAGACCAATCAGTAGGCCACCTCAAACTTGGCCTCAAATAACATGAACCTGTCCAATAGTTCTTTGTGTTGAGTTGTGTTGAAACATATCTTAAAACTTTTATCCCTAAGACGTAAAGTTTCCTTTTTTGGGTTTCGGCTTTTCATAAAACACAAGTTTCGTTATCATTTCCAAACACACAGTACCGATTTCCCGAAGAACTCAATTATTTAAATAATAAAAGGCAAAAACCTAAAACTATTATAAGAATCCCGACGCATTTTCTATAAAATTATCTTAATCATGATAAGCTTTAAACCTAATGGATTTAAGGTTAACTTTAAAGAGTTTTCAGGATTCAGGGTTTGCTGAAAACATATTTTTCAATACAAATTGAATTGCGAACTCCTGATCCCCGATTTTCCGAAATAAAAGAGTTAGTTGAAATGCTAATTAATTAATTCTCTAACGCAAAAAGTTAAGGCTTAAGTTAATCATTTCACTATTTCAGGATTTAGAGTTCAGTAATAACACATCTCTTGTCAAAATGATCCCCAAAATCCTAAATCGCGAAATCCCGACCCATAATTTGTGTTAAACCGAACTAACTATGTTTTATCCTAAACCCTGATTAGTTAATTAATTAAAACATTTAAGTCTTTTTAAACATGTCGCGATTTCGCAACTTCAGAAATCGGGATTCATCAATGACATACTTTTTGTCAAAATCATCCCCGAAATCCCGAAACGCTTAATATCAATCAATTACTTTGTTAAAACGTTTAAGTCTTAATTAATACATTGCGATTTCGTGATTTAGGATATCGGATTTCATCGATGACATACTTCTCGACAACACGATCCCCAAAATCTCAAAAAATGAAATCTTCAGACTTAATCTATGAATAGCACAAATTAACCTTTTTCCAAAGCATGATTAATGATAATCATTTTTTAAGGTTTCGTTCATGTTTCGGTTTTCGATTGAGTAAAATGTTTCAAGTTTGCTTTAAAATCCAAAGGCGCCAAAATACTGTCATTTAAATAATGAATAACTAGTGATACGTGGTACTAATGCGTATCTTAGTAAAATATCTACTGCATTAAATGCCTTGAATTCTTATCAGCTGCATCAATCCCGTCACTGTTAAATGAATTAAAAGAGCATTTGAATGTCTGTGTTTCCATTTTATGAAGTGCAAGAAGCACTCAGTTGAGCTCATTCATTCCTTTTCTATGATAGGTTTTTCATTTAATGTAAATTCATGCCACCGAAAAAGGCACCAAAGAAGAGTGAAGATACACAGGAAGGAGATATCATCTTTGACACCACGCCACACACTATAGACTCCATTAAATCTTGGACTCAAATCTCTGAATTTATGGAATGTGAATTCAAGTATGCTCATCCTGATTCTGAGAATCACTATCGGGACATAGTAGAATTAGATCTTCATAAGATCACCACGCACCCTCGACTCATGGCATACAATGATATGATCAGCTGGGCCCTGGAAAAGGTCAATATCCTGGCGAGGAGCATCTTAAATGATCAAGGAGTCATCATCGGCTCATTCAGGCTAGAACATATACAAGCAATGTATAAACTCTCACCAAATCCTAAACATACTTTTAATGTCGAGTTTTTAGCAGAGTTTCAGAGGAAAGAATGCACTCAGGTAGACCAGACTTATCCTGATATAATTAGAGAATGGTGGAGGTGTCCATCAAAATTTAGAGCCGATACTCATGGGGTTTATGCTACAACATCCTTGAATGAATACATTGTCTACGTAGCCATTATGCTATGTAGAATTTTCCTGAGAAAAGATCCCTGCCATTTTCACGCTGATTGGGTGCTCTTTTTAGAAGAATCTTTAGAAGGATATGCTTTTAACTGGAGTAAGATTTTTTCGGATAACCTAACACAAGAAATATCAAACTACAAAGTTGTAAAATCTAAAGGACAACCAGTGGCCTTTTACATGTTAGCATACATTATGGATGCAATCTGCTATGTGACTCCTTTTCCCTTAATGAATTGGAGTTGGAACATAACCTGTCCAGAACCCATTCATGAATATCATTTTTCCCTTTGGGAAGAAAATGCTAAGGACGCATTTTATGAAATTTGTCATTTTGTTATAATTCTGATGCACAAAATATTTTTTGGATGCGAACCCCCTCGCATTTCTGATATAGTCACAGAAAATCTTAAAGCAATAGTTGACTGGTTTATTGAAGAGAATTTTTCCTATATTAGGGTTTATGGTTTTTCTATTCCCCCTCATGCACTCCCTAAATTCTTACCAGACAGATTGGTGTGTAGAGAGGTAGCCCACCAAATAGTAAAAGGTGACATTGGATTAGAGCGAAAGGCAACTCAGAAGAAGTCATGGCCAACTTTCCCTGTACATATCGGGAAATTTTCATTATTGAATCTAGGTCATTCTAAAGTAGAGGTTGAATCACTAGAAGAAGTAAAATTGGTAGATACTGAACACAGAAAGCATGACTCCTATCAATTAATAAGCAAACATTTGATGGATTGTAATTTAAAAGCCTATGAGCATGAAACATCTGTTTATGATGACGTATTCAAGGAGGTTAAATCCTATGAAGAGGTATTGAATAAAGTACAGGCCCTGCCACCTGACTCACAGATTGGTTTCATTTCATTCTAGAGCCATAGGAAAAGCTGTTTACCCAAAAGTTTGCAGGGCGAAGCTACGACCCCACCTCCAGAGTAGGAAGGGCCTTCGCCAGGCTTTGAAACAAATATACAGGACAAAGAAAATACTAAAGGAAAGATGAAGGATATTGGAATACCCTCACGAGACACAGAAATTTCCCAGACAAAAGAATCAGAGGCAGGGAAGGGAAAGGAGAAAGAAACATCCCCATAAATCCCTAAGGATGTTCCAGAAAAGACAGGAGGAATATCATTAGAATAATAAAGTAGTTAGAAGAGAAATGTAAATAGTTTGACATTATTCATCCATGTAACCGTAGTCTTAGAAAGTTGGTTAATCACCAAAGGGAAAATATTTGATGATCATGTATAAATATATTTTCAGAAGACTGAGAAAAGGCTTTTGTTTTTTTGAGAGAACCGATTGTATTAAAAGTTTTCCAATCCACTGTGATATACGATACAGACGAGATTCTGAATCCTACCAACTTGTAGCTATGTGTTCTTTAACCTTGTTTATCATATTTTTTTATGTTTCCCTTTCAATGTCTTTCTAATGAATGATCAATTTGAAGTTTATTTTATACATCTTTTATAGTTTAGATTGATTTGGTTATCAAATTATTTACAACTTTTCCTCTGAAATTACAATCAACAATTTTAAGACCTGTGGATCATTTGAACCATGAGATTTAACACTTCATTAGAAATCTTGTTTTCTTCTTTATTTCCTGTTACAATATGAGATTCTTTCTTGATTAAAGCCTCATATTTTTTAGTAGTATCACTTTGTTATTTTATGATTCTCAAATTGTTTCAAGTCTAGGAAACAACCTCAACTGTATTTATGTTATTATTTTGAATTTCAAAACTGTTTTTCCTATTCTCATATCTTAAAAAACCGAAGTAACAATTTATCGAATTCTTTCACAACTAAATAGAATTTTACTCCCCATGACTGTTCCAAATAACAGACAACCCAACATAGAACCTGGTCTCCAAGATCAAACCAACATTACTTTAAACCTATTTAATACCATTTTGCAAACAGTGACTAACCGTGCTGAATTAGAACGTTCATGGGATGTTATTGAGAGAGATATCAGCATCCAAGAACAATGGGAAGCTAGACAGAGATAGTTGAGAAACTGATTCTGCTTGACCCTTCTTTTTTGATTCTTATCCTTTAATTACCTTTACCTTTACGGATGCCTTGATGGTATACTTTACAGCCTTAAAGTATAAACTCAGGAACAACAAGTTGCATGCTCATGAATAACTTGTTGAGCTTCATGCTCCTAGAGAACTTAGGCAACGAGGGTCTTAGTGAGCTAGTAATGCTCAATTTCTCTTAAGACCTTGATGTCTTTGCTCCATGAGAATAGATACTATAGAACCAACCCTTAATGTCCTTCTTAATTTTCTCATTTACACCCATTTTAGGTTCTATGGAACAATTTCTTCCAATATGTCAACCGCCACCTTCAACTTAGTTGGGAACATGGTGTGGAAGGATTTCTCAACTCCCTTGGCCATCCTTTTATCTCTGGGCAAAGGAGGTGTTGATGCCACATGAAGAGAAGACTGAGTTATTCTTCTATGCCTCCTACTCTGACCCCTTTAGCTACATTCAAGAACCTCCACATCAAAGTAATATTCCATATCAAGAAATGATCTGTGATAAGGTGTTTGTGGTCTCAAAGCAATGAAAACATGGAGAATAGAAAACCACTAGATATTATTACTAATATTAGGAAATTGACACTGAAAGGATCTAAGTTTGGACCTTGGTGCCTACGGAACAACTACCAACATATACACCAAGAGAACTAGGCGACCAACCAAATTGTGAAGTTAGGATGAACATGACTCCTAGAATTTCGTCCATGAATATTTAGAGCCCCCTTAGTTGTTATGTTTTGTCTACCCATTGTGGTTATGCTGATGGAAACTGCCTTAGTTGAAAAAAACCAAAGACACAAAAAAATTGCCCACAAACAAATTTCCATCCCTCAAAGTTGATAGAGCCACAAACAACTTCAAATACAAAGGCCACTGACATTCCCCACACCAACCAGAGAACCGAACCCTAGTATCCTACTGAAACTGGGAAACATGAAAGGCCCCCATGATTAGGAATAATAGTTCCTCCATCCCAACTAAAACTCGATCCCCCTCCTTCTTCCATGCTTTCCTACATTCCCATCACTCCAATCTCAACAATGGATCTAGTTTGGATCGAAAGAGCCATGACCATATTCCAAGTCCCATTGTCCTCACTTTGCTTGTCTTATTTCCTTTGCACTAGATGCATTGATATCTAGTTACCTCCCCAAACGAGCCCTGTCAAATTTCCCATCTAGATGGAGAGTCACTTCGCCCTCATTTGTCCCCTGATCTGGGTTTACAAAATATATAATAATAATAATAATAATCTATTTTTAAGGTCATAGGCAAGCCAAACACCAAATTGGTTTATGAGACCCCCTTGTTTGTGGGACAAGGGACCCCCCTCCACCGAACAATTTGACTGGTAAAGTCTATGGAGGTATACATACCCTACCCCCTCTATATTTGAACTTGTGACCTCTTAGGAGGAAACACATGTTCTTAACCATTAGACCCACTCAGGCTCTAAATTGAGGAGAAAAAATATAATTTAATTTTATAAAATAATATTTTTGTTTTTTTATTAATAAAGTCAATCAAACTGAATTTTTTTTTTATAAGCATATTAGCTTTTCATTAAGGGAAATGGAAATGAAAATTTAGGAAAATGAAAAAAAAAAAAAACTTTTACTATTAAATTTTGAAAATTAATTTTTAGATTTATTAATAAATTAAAAAAAAAAAACTTGAGGAGGGCTACCGATTAATTAGATTGTGACCTACTCTCACCTACTCACATGCAGCTCATGGATTTTAATCGCAGGGATTGCAATCTTCGACAGGAGGATTCAAAACGTGAGGACACTTTTACAGGAGGTTTTTTTGTGGGAGTTTCAGAGAGTGGAGGACGACAACTCCTGGTGGATGGAGAATGCAAGGATGCCCCCTAATATTTTAATGGATTTTCAAAGTCTTCGAAATTGTTCTCATATGGAGAAATTTGAGTGCATAGGAGTGAGGGATTTTGTGTGCTTCAGACCATACTGATCAAGTAGAGAGGTGATCGTTTACTATATAAGTAAAAATATATGGAGCTGGCTTCCTAATTGTCCTTCCACTACACTTTTTTATTCGAGCATGGCCTTCCAACCCAGACCTGATTTGACTGTAACTTGAAGAAGCCTCGCCCTCAAACAAAAAAGTAGAGATTGCGGTTTTAGGTTTTATGTAATGGCGTGATGTTTGTCTAAATTAATTCTCTCCCATTATGGGTTAGTGACATTGAAAACATGGAAAAATAATAATCTATTAACTTAGAGGGATTATTCAATGTGCCTTTACAATTAATTTGAATATGGTGTAAAAGTATAAAATGTGGAAAATTGAATTATTGTTTCGAATATATAAATTTTATTTATAGAATTTGTGGATTTCAAATAACTATGTGAAATTTGATTTTTTTTCAAACAATGTTATGTTATTTTTCAAGCAAAATATAATGTATTGAGTAACTTAATGATGAAATTTCCATATAAAAAATTATATAATTGTAGATAACTCATTGTTCTATTATAGGGTATTTTTTAAAACTTTATAATATTAATTGAAGATATTTTTTTAATTATGAAAGTCATTATATCCTTCAAATTGCAATGTCTTGTGTTAGTGAAGGCTATTAGAGTCTTAAAATTATCTAAAAAAAATTAGATTGTAGATCTCAGTCTCTTCAAGTGCAGTGTATAATTGTTGGAACATTAACCATTGGCGATTCATCACACTTCGCTTGGATTTAGTTGGTCAGGCAGTCGACCTACATTTGGACACAATCGGTCAGGCAATCCACCAAACCTCGACATTAGTCGGTAGATTAGTCGACATGCATGTCAGTAGGACAATCGACCAATTTTCAATGATAGTCGTCTAGTGAATCGACCATCCAACCAATAAAATACTAGTTGGACAGATAGTCGATTGGGTTGAGCATATTTATTGAGCCAACTAGACACTGCAAATTTGGAGAAGTAAACTCTAATAACCAATGGTTATATATGCATAAGATCTTCCTGATTACAGGGAAAGTTCTTAGATATTGAGGATATAAATAACATACCCAACATGGGTCATTATCAATATGAAATTGAAGTGATATCATATGGATATATCAAGGTCTAATATGCATTGTAATGTTTTATTCATAGTATGGCTTGCTTAAGTGTTGTAACAGTGTCTTTAGACACCACCTTTGTCATCGAAATTTCATTTCCTCTTTGATTTTCTGCAGTATTGTCTTTTCTGTTTCATGTTATGTTCCACCCTATTCCCCAACATGGTATCAGAGCTGATGGTTTCAAACCTTGCATGTTATCTGCAAACCTTGTTGAGTCATATCTATTGTGTGATTGACTCTAGGATGGTGGTTTGTTTATTGGAACTTATTGAAAAAGAATAATTTATGTCTAGATATCAAAAATGGATTCAAAGATTGATCTTGTGTTAAGCCCTAATATTGGCTCATTACCCCTTAATTGTGGCATATTATATTAGTAATGATATTTTATTTATGTCAGCTTTAGGCCATTAGTTGTAATTATACCTCCTAGTCTCCTATATATACCAAGGAGACATTTTCATTTTGAATCATCTTGTACTTGAACATTTAAGTGGGGTAAAAGGAAGTTCCCCCTAGAAGAGGATTATTATCTGAAATTATCTCTTTTTCAAGGCTTTGAGTACTTTTCCTGAGGTTTTTCTATGCTATATTGATGTTTGTTTCTTAACATATGGTATCAAAGCTCAAGGTCTTGGGGTTTCGCTGCTACATCTGAGAGACCCTGGAGTTTTTGCTATAACATTTTTTCTAAAATGTTTCATAAGGAATGGCTTGGATAATATTTATTAGATAGATCAAGGTACGTTGGGTTCAAAATTCATCTCTTGAGGCCTTATACTTTTGGAGATATATCCTATACAAGATAGGGTTCTGGAATCATCCTGAACTGAGTCATTGCAGAATTTTCTCTCTAAATTTTTTTCTATAATGTTTCAGACCCTGAAATCTGAAGGATATTTACAGAAATTAGAAAGGTATCTATGGTAAAAATTTCATCTTCTGAGTCATATTAAATTTGTATATACACCTTGTGTAAGATAGGGTATCTGACTAGTCCTATTGACTAGTCTCAAGAAGGTGTTCCAGGTAAAACAATCATAATTTCTTCCTAGAGTATCCAAATTGAGTGGGACTAGTTTCATTGGATCATGGACAGTCTGTAGTATTTCTGGTGTGAGTTTCAGAATTGTATATGTAACGAACCACCTCGTTACGACAACCATTCTAATAACATGTGCAAAAATTTATTTATTTATTTTCCTTAAGTGTGTGCGCGCGTGTAGAAGTAACAACACGCTAACTGTGCGACGCCTTGGACAACCGACAAGACGTGACCAAGATATTCATCACAAGAAGACTAACGGCACACGATGAGTAACTACATCAATAAACGGCCATAGGAATAAGGTGCACAACGCAAACATTTAGCGACAAAGTAAAACTGACCACAATCAAGTATAACAAAATAAGAAGAACAATTACGCCCCTTATGGAAGGCGCGTGACTAAAGGACTCCGACAATGAAACCCAAGTTAAACATTGTTTAAATGAACAACCACCTTAATTTACTAACTTGGAGTAATTTATTGTACGTAAGTCAAGGTTATTGCACCATATTTGTTATTAACAACAATAAAAACTACGATATCACTGTCATGAAATATTGACCATCTTTCATTTATCTCACATTTCCCGACCATGATCTTACAACTTCAATACCTCTTATAGGCTACAACTACCGAAATTTTAATGACCTTACAAGATAAAAACATTTCATTAAACAAGAGGAGCTCTCCATGCGATGTCAAA
>ML776890.1:2068630-2092423 GCA_009831015.1 Picea engelmannii | reverse complement strand
CTCTCTCTCTCTCTCTCTCTCTCTCTCTCTCTCTATTTCTTTTTGTCTCCCCCTCTCCCTCCCTCTCTCCCCCATATTCCCCTATTTACCTCTTTTTGACCATCCAAAATGGTTTATGTCAATTAGTAAGGGAGAATTCTCCATGGTGACTCCCATATAGACTCACTTTCGTTTGAGATGGAAGACTTTGAACGATATGTGGGTCTAGTTTCCAATGAGATTTTTAATAATAGAGAAGGAAGTAACATCTACTATGATAATTATTCTACTTATAAATATAATCTATTAAAACAAAACCTTTGATATGTAATATATCTATTAGTCTAATCTTTCTTGATCAGGAGCCAATATAGAATATCCATATACAACATTAAATTATATTTCTTAATATTGGAAGGAATTCAGACTTCGAATAGTGATATGTTTAAAACAACAATGAATCAAAGATAGTATATAAATAATTATCTACTAATGCCAATACATCACCACTCCATCCGATTGAAACCATGAATGAATTAGTCATATTAAACAATAAAGACAAAAAATGTTTGTATGTATTATCATTCATACAACCAATCAACATTAACTGGAAATGAGGAAGAGTCTTATATCATAGTAAAATACCATTAATGGCTCCAAATAGTCCCTCTATCATTTATTTATGCAATAGTATTATTAAAATATAATATCATGAAAAAAGTCCTTTCATTGTTACAAGAACTCTCTTTTATAGAATGAAATTAGCCTTTTCAGCTTCTGTAACTACTCCCATAGAAATTACACTCACTACAGTTTGATTCTTTTCTCTTTTACTTATATTTTAGGACTCCTCTTCTTCATTACAAAATGATGAGAATTTTCAAAGCAATTTTATTACATAATAAATTATGGAAACTTCTTTACAACTAAACCTCTTCAATATTCCAACCATACATTAATGGGCTTAGAAGATTTCTTCAACTATCCAACTTCATCTTTTTAATCTATATTTATCCATCATATATTTTCTCAGTGATATGTTTCCTCAAATGATTTTTCACCCTTTGAATATAAGCATCGGAGACAATGACCAAATTTACTAGTCTTATAAAAAAGTTGTTCAACACCTCCTTATTTATTTCAATGATCTTCTCAATGGATTGTTTTATTTTATCTCCATTATGTTCCATCTCTTCGATTCCTACCTTGTTGGGAAGCTCTTGGTTTAATTCATTCATTGTTGGCATGAAAAAATTATCTAAAATGTCATCTACTAAGTTCCATAGCCTGAAACAAGATTTTATGGTAATGTTGACAATTTCCTCAATGTATTCACAAGAGTCCTTGTGTCTAGAAATACTTGGGTTTTACTTTTTTCTTTGTGATTAAACCATGGGATATTTCATGGATCCTCTAGATACATTTTCTTCTAGTACACAAATTTTTCAAAGACATCTTGGGTAGCTTTATTATTCTTTCACTTGATGTGACATCTTCATTAAATCACTGTGATATTGTTGGATTTCAACCAACTTCATGAAAAAATTTCTTTGAGTTCTCATTGGATCTTCATTTTCCATCAATAATTCTTCCTTCAAAAATTCTAGGGAATTTATGGACCTGTTTCTCTCTTTCAATTTATCTTCAAGAGTTTTCACTCTCAGTCCATACTATTTGATTTTTAGTCATTGTTCAGCAAGAAGGCATTCCTTCCAACAACCAGGATGAATTTTTCAAGAGGTGAAGAACAAGTCAGAAACAAGGTTAAGGGCATCGGAAAAACCTCTTTCCCTTTTCCTTGGCAAGATGCAACATATTTTATCCAACGATAAATTACATGTGAAGGCAGATTTATAGTTTTTAATAACTACCATTTTATGCTATTGTCCTACCTCCATCATGGTCATATTCTTAATGTCCGGTAGTTTTTGTTAGAATATATGAAATCTATGATGGGCTATGTTCTCCATTCCAAAAACTTGTAGACATGTATTACAAATCATGGGTTGATTAAATTATTGGTTATACATGCACTAAGGAAAAGGAACACTACATGGAGTGAACTTATTGGTTATACAAAAACACATGGTTTGGAAATAGAAAGAAGAGAAGATAGAAAGAAAGTGATGGAGGAAGAGGAATTGGAAACATAAAAATGTAATCCCGAGATAGAATTCATTCATAGAAACAATATCACTGAGGATGGCATGTCTAAGAATCAAGAAAACAGGGAGCTAGAGTAGATCTATGATTACATGGCCATGGGAGAAGACGAATTTACAGGGGAAAAAGCAAAACAAGAAGTCAGAGAAGTCAACATAGGTAATGAAGGGGGATATACAAAAAAAGAACTAAGTACATGAGACAAATAAATAAATCAAGAGGACCTTGACAAGGAAGAAGAGGTTGACATGGCTGAAGTTCAAGATAATCCCTCCACTGAGAATAATGTTTCATCAACACCATCTAGTAATGAAGTGTATATCATAGAAAAAAACCCTCTTGTTGAAGAATATAAAACTTATCCGGTCATAGAAGAGAACTCTCAGCAAAAAAAAGGAAAAGGAGATAAACAAAAGTGACTAATGAAGACACCCCTATGATAATAACTAGGTCATATTTAGTACTAGTGCTAGCCCAATAATTCGATAAACTGATTACTACTGAGTTCCCATAAGAACCTGCTAGAGAACAAACTACTGTAAAAAAGAAAAAAATAAAGCCAAGGAAAATTAGGTCTTCTTTAGTAGCAGCGCAAGCCTAACCATCAACCAATACTAGGTGCCCAAAAGAACCTGTTGAATAACAAACTACTATAAAAAAGAGGCATACAAAGGTAAGAAGAAATAGGTCTTCTTCAGCAGTAGAACCATCCCGACCATGTACTGATGTTGAGTGCCCACAAGAAGTTGCTGAGAAACAATCTGTTGAGAGGAAAACAAAGACAAAGGAAATAAGTACCAACTCTAAGAGAGGTAAATATCTATCCCTTTGTGAGAAAGTAAATCGATCAAAGGAAGAGAACTCTAGACTTGAGAAATAACTTGGGTTCTTAAAAGGAAAATTTCAAGAGGGTGAAACTTCTTCAAGTTTGGGAACCCTTGTTGAAATTGTTGAACTATTAGAAGAATCATTTCACCTTGAATCCATGACATCAGAGATAGAAAAGTGTAGGGAACAATTGTGTCCAACATGCGGATAAATATATAGTCAAGTAGGGTTCACATCAAGTGACGTGCCACAATCTAAATTTAATTCAGTGGGAACCCAAACTGAATGTATTGAGGAAGACAAAGGGGGTTTTGAAGCAACCCAAAATGATCAAGAGGAACCCATCTAGGATGATACTGTCACATCAGAACTAGCATCCCTAGATACAATAATTAAATAGCCTTTCCTCGTCACCAATGGGTTTTCTATAAATCAGGAAGAAAAAGAACAAAAGAGAATTGGGGAAACAACTGATCCTTTTTAGGGGAATATGGAAAATCTTGTCATAGAGGCTGTTGTTACACAAGAAATAGCAATGCCTGGAAATGAGGACGCCCAACTTGAGAAGGAAAAGAATGAAACGACAACCTCCAATGTTGATATATTATTTTCTGAAGTTCACAAGTGGAAGTAGTTGGCCACATTACTCCAAGAACGGGTGATTTCCACCCAGAAACATAGAAAGGTTGTTTTTAATTTAAGATAGATATGGGTAGAAGAGTTAGCATTCTAGGAACAAAGAAAGGAAAAGATAAGAGGAATGAGGAAGAATTTGAAATAACTAGAATATCAAGTCAAAACCTTGCAAGATACAAAGATGAAAGTTTGAAACCAGACACAAGAACTCATAAATTGTAGAAGCCCATCCCCTGCCTCCATTTTTTATACAAGAGAAATTCCTCCTATTTCAGATGATATCCATAAAAGAAGAAAAGACTTGTAGTTTGGATACCACCATTTCCTTCTTGAAGACCTTCTTCCAGAACAGTCTTGCAGACCAACACCTACTATATGAACTTTACATGCATGAATATATTCTGTTTGGGGAGAGAAAATTTAACTGATCTAATTATGTTGGAGATATTCATTTGAGGGATTTCACTAGGCTGATAAACTGTTATGGGTTAGAGGGGAACCCACCTCTCTGCCATCATAATCAAGGGACACAATCGGTTCTTGAGTGTAGATCATATGCACCTTTTGATTGAATAATAGAGATCTTGTAAGTTTGTGGTATCAATTTATGAGTGGTTAAAGTTCTAGATTCTATAGTTTTTCCTCCCCTACTAAGGAGGAAGGTCCCTCCTCTTTATCAAGGTTGCTACTCTTGTATCATTAATATATTAGCATAAATTAGATTGTCTTGTCATTACTTTTCTTTAGTTAATTCCAGGTACAAATGATTGATGTGATTGAATTGTTTTGATCATAGTTGTTATAGTTTTATTTATTATTGGTGTGTTTTCAATCCAATTTGGTATGACTGTGTTTTTGATTCATTGTAGCAAGTGTTTTATTCTAATTCCACATGAGTGTGTTTTAATTAATTTCAGCAAGTGCTTATTCCAATTCCACATGCATGGGTTTCTACTTAATTTCAGTAATTATTTCAATTCTAGTTCTGGAGGAGTGTTTTTTGATTAATTGCAAGAAGGATTGATTCCATCAAACTGAGTGTGTGCTTCATTTTTTAGTTATAGAAGAAGATTGTTGATTTCAGTAAGCCTATGTCTCTAGTTAATTGTAAGAGGATTGCTCAGTTACAAGAAAGGATCAAATTTATCGAAAAATGTGTTCTTTATTTCCCAGTAGTGTTCTTTGTGATTTTTATTAAGATTCCATTCTATTTTAGCAGTAAGTATTGGATAATTAGCAAGTACAAAATACCTTAATAATTGGTTAAGTTTTTGTAGAGGGTGGATTCATTCTTATGGATTCTTTTTAATCATCTTTCTTGATTGAAGTTTTACTTGATATAAGGATTTGATTTGTTCATAGTGACTATGCTGAAAGTGTGTGAGTTAGGATTAGTAGAATTTCATTGATCAGAAAGTGTTAGGAGAAATCTTTGTTTTCATATGCATTGCATAATGACCTTGTAATAAAAGACTTATCCTAGGTTGACAATTGAATGCATTGGATGATTTAATTAGACAATTAAACACACCAACAACCTCCAGATGATGTGTAATATCCCTAGGTCAAACCCAATTGTAAATGTAAATACAAATGTACGTAAGTTGGTGAAATGTTTGATATCATTTTTGTATGCACCTTTCATGGAATAGCGTGCGCATGTACTGCGCCATAAAATGATGAAGTGTGCGCATTCCATAATGCCATGCAAAACAACTTAAGTGCGAGCAATTCTGAGGCTAGGGAGCCTTTGTGTATATGTTGTGTTTTATAGGATGGTGAGAAAGTTGTTATAAGCTAGGAGGCTTATGTTTGGATTAGGATAGGGAGCCTAGATGTTAAAGGCCAACGAAACTATTTTTGTATATGTCTCATCATTAATATAAAATACATCATTGCATGTAGATCAACCATAATAAAAGAGTAAGGGGGACTAAACTCCAGTAGTTAGGGGAAGGGGAGGCTAAAATTTAAGGAAAAGGGGATAAGATAGAGGGATTAAGCCAAAAAGGAATATTATATTAATATTTATTAAAGTATAAAGTAAGGAAAATTAATTTATCCTAATTTCTAAGGATGAGGACAAGTGGGCCAAAGTAGCTCCCAACATGACAAGTGTCAAGTTGTGGACATGCATACATATAGTTTGGCCTTAGTTCATTTTCCATGATTCCTTCTGTCATCCATTCAATCATTCCATCATCACCATTCATTCATGGATTCAACTTTCCTCCATACCTTACTGTCAATGTACCTGAATTTGTATCTGTACCCTTACATGTTTGTGAAGTTGGTTAGATTAGGAGTTGGACTAAAGAAGCAGGTTGTCAGGCTCATCGGATATTGAAGAGGTGGGTTGTCAGGCCCGTGAGCAATCTCTCTGGGTGAGGGAATTGCTAGGAATTGATTTCCCTAAGGTGCTAAAGTAAAACTATAGGGATCTGAGACTTCTTGTCTGGCCTACTGCTAAAGCTAGGAAAGGAAGTGGGGTAACCAAAGGACTGTTGAGAAGAGAAGGGGAACACTTCCTGGGGTGGGACAGGCATGTGGAGAATGAGGGACTCTAGGTTGTTAGTTTGATTTGGCACTTGTGATGAAGTCTTTCCTATTGCCTGAGATAGTCAACCTAGCTAGGAATCCCTTTACCTGGGTGGAGTTTAGTCGCAGCTCAGAGGTGACCCACTACTGAGAGTCATGAGTAGTGTGGTCTAAGGTTGGGAGGTTCATGGAAGGTCTCCATGCATTTGGTGATATTATTACCAAGATAAGTGTCAATTGTGTGATAAATTACATGCTACATTATTATTTACATGTTTATTTTTATGGGTTTATCCTATGTGTGGTTTATATCTGTGTTTATTTTATGGGTATTTCATGTATATGTTGCATGCATATGTTTACTATTATTTCAGTATGAATCTGTCCATTTACAGAATGTATTTTTATATGTTTAAGTGTGAGCGATTGTGATTCCAGGGAGCCTTTGTGTATATGTTGTGTTTTATAGGATGGTGAGGCAGTTATTATAAGCTAGGAGGCTTATGTTTGGATTAGGATAGAGAGCCTAGATGTTAAACACCAGGGAGCCTATTTTTGTATATGTCTCATCATTAATATAAAATACATTGTTGCACGTAGACCAACCATGATAAAAGAGTAAGGGGGACTAAACTCCACTAGTTAGGGAAAGGGGGGGCTAAAATTTAAGGAAAAGGGGCTAAGATATGGAGATTAAGCCAAAAAGGAATATTACATTAATATTTATTAAAGTATAAACTAAGGAAAATTAATTTATCCTAAGTTCTAAGGATGGGGACAAGTGGGCAAAGTAGCTCCCAACATGACAAGTGTCAAGTTGGGAAATGAATACATATAGTTCGACCTTAGTTCATTTTCCATGATTCCTTCCATCATTCAGTCATCCATTCAATAATTCCATCATCACCATTCAATCATGGATTCAAATTTCCTCCATACCTTACTATCACTGTACCTGAATCTGTATCTATACCCATACCTGTTTGTGTAGTTGGTTAGCTTGGGAGTTGGACTGAAGAAGCGAGTTGTCAGCCCCGTCAGATATTGAAGAGGTGGGTTGTCAGGCCTGTGAGCAATCTCTCTAGGTGAGGGAATTGTTGGGAATTATTTTCCTGAAGGTGATAAACTACAACTACATGGATCTGAGACTTCCTGTCTAGCCTGTCACTGAAGCTGGGAAAGGAAGTGGGATAGCCGAAGGACTGTTGAGCAGAGAAGGGGCACACTTCCTGGGGTGGGAAAGGCATGTGGGGAATGAGGGACTATAGGTTGTTAGTTTGAGTTGGCACTTGTGACGAAGTCTTTCCTGTTTCCTGAGATAGTCAACCTAGTTAGGAATCACTTTACCTGGGTGGATTTTAGTCCCAGCTCAGAGGTGACCCGCTGCTAAGAGTGATGATCAGTGTGGTCTAAGGTTGGGAGGTTCATGGAATGTCTTCACACTATTGGTGATATTCTTACCAGGATAAGTGTCAATTGTGTGATAAATTACATGCTACATTATTATTTACATGTTTGTTTTTATGGGTTTATCCTATGTGTCGTTTATAACTGTCTTTATATTTATGGGTATTTCATACATGCATTTCATGTATATGTTTACTTTTATTTCATTATGAATCTGTGCATTTACGGAATGAATTTTTATATGTTTAAGTGCGAGAAATTTTGAGGCCAGGGATCCTTTGTCTATATGTTGTGTTTTATAGGATGGTGAGGAAGTTATTATAAGCTAAGAGGCTTATGTTTGGATTAGGATAGAGAGCCTAGATGTTAAAGGCCAGCAAGCCTATTTTTGTATATGTCTCATCATTAATATAAAATACATCGTTTCACACAGATTGACCACGATAAAAGCATAAGGGGGACTAAACTCCACTAGTTACGGAAAGGGGGGACTAAAATTTAAGGAAAAGGGGCTCAAATAACGAGATTAAGCCAAAAAATAATATTATATTAATATTTATTAAAGTATAAAGTAAGGAAAATTAATTTATCCTAAGTTCTAAGCATGGGGACAAGTGGGCCAAAGTAGATCCCAACATGACAAGTGTTAAGCTAGGGACATGCATACATATAGTTTGGGCTTAGTCTAATTTCGATGATTCCTTCCATCATTCAGTCATTCATTCAATAATTCCATCATCACCATTCATTCATGGATTCAACTTTCCTCCATACCTTACTACCATTGTACCTGAATCTGTATCTGTACCCATACCTATTTGTGTAGTTGGTTGGCTTGGGAGTTGGACTGAAGAAGCGGGTTGTCAGCCCCATCAGATATTGAAGAGCTGGGTTGTCAAGCCCATGAGAAATCTTTCTAGGTGAGAGAATTGCTGGAAATTGATTTCCCGAAGGTTCTAAGATACAACTACAGGGATCTAAAACTTCCTGTCCGACCTATCGCTGAAGCTGGGAAAGGAAGTGGGGTAGCCGAAGGACTGTTGAGTAGAGAAGGGGAACACTTTTTGGGGTGGGATAGGCATGTGGGGAATCAGGGATTGTAGGTTGTTAATTTGAGTTGACACTTGTGACGAAGTCTTTCCTGTTACCAGAGATAGTCAACCTAGCTAGGAATCCGTTTACCTAGGTGGATTTTAGTCCCAGCTCAGAGGTGACCCACTACTGAGAGTGACGAGTAGTGTGGTCTAAGGTTGGAAGGTTCGTGGAATTTTTGGGCGTAGTTGGTGATATTCTTACCAGGATAAGTGTCAATTGTGTGATAAATTACATGCTACATTATTATTTACGTGTTTATTTTTATGGGTTTATCCTATGTGTGGTTTATAAATTTCTTTATATTTATGGGTATTTCATGTATACGCTGCATGTATATGTTTACTATTATTTCAGTATGAATATGTGCATTTACAGAATGTATTTTTATTTTTACTTTTTATTAGATAGAAGAAATAAGAGATAAATATCAAAAGGAAAATTATTTCTTTGATAGACTTGTATATTGGCAAAATGTATACAAGAATCCCCCAAATACCCTACCACTCTACACCACCAAATAGGGAATAAATGATAAGGTCTTACTTGACACATAGAATCCTATGCTGGAAGAAATGTGAAATATTTAAAAAAAATAACAAGGGAATATAAGAGGTTCTAGAATTCCTCCTATGAGCTTCTAGAAGAATTTGTATTGAAGTTCATGCCTATCATTTAGGAGGCAGTCCCTAATGAATTGAGAATATTTGAAATAGAGGAAAGAAGGGAAACTAGTTAGAAGGATATTGAATAGCTGATAGAAGCTAATAGAGAGGTCTTGAATGAATACATGATGCAACCGATGAAGCTAGTCACACCAACCAAGAGATTCATAAAGAATATAGAGAAAGAATTAAATATAAAAGTCAACTAATTTTTTTTTATGGAGAACTAGACTTGGAGAAGATACAATTGAGAAAACTAGAGAATATCACGGAGGACTATGCATTATGGAATGAATATAGAGACTAAATGGAATCACAAAGGGTTTCATGATTGACTTGATTTTTGTAACTGATCTTTTTATTTTTTTCCACTCTCATTGGTTGTAATTTGAATATGGAATATGAAGAGACAAGCCTGGATTATACTCTAACAACAAGCACTTTCTGAATGTAAACAATCCCTCTTGTTTTATAAAAGAGGATATTGCTAATGAAAAAGGGATTTTGATTTGTGATGTATTAGAATAGTATTTTTACTATGTAATTAATAGCGAAAGAGACAACATTGTAAATTTACGAATCAAATATGTGCATATGAGACTTTTATTTGTGTGTATTTCTATTGTATGGATGTTATAGAGCATGGTTATATGAATTTATTCTTTACTACATTCAGTATATTTATATTGTTTGAATTTTCTTATGCATACAACAATAGTGTGATAAGTAGGTGAAGAAATTAATTGTTATTCTGCTTATTTCACTTTTATATTAATACATTATTTGCATACGTGAACTAAGTCATTTTCAAATAGTGATATTATTTACTGTACTCAATTTTTAGTAGATTTATCCTAATCAGGATAGTTTAGAATAGTATATAATTGCATTTATAATAGTTTTAGGTAGCATTAATTAAGTTAAATTTTAGATTTTAATTCATCTGAGAACAATTTGTCCTCAAATTCAAATTAGATTGTTTTTTAATAGAGTGGAAACCAGGCCAACGTACTAGTCAGAAACACTATTCCAAACAAGAGTGGGTCTAATTGGGACTTGCCATTTGGCATTCTCCCTTACTTTCTTGACAGGCCATATGGACCCTTCAGTAGAAATGGTGCTAGAAGGAGGGCCATCAAACTAAATGGATGATGAAAAATTGCAATATCCTACCCATTCTATTATTCTATTAAATACTTCCCAACAAGGTGATTTTTACCATTACAACCCTAAACAAATTGTCTTTGCTTAGACTTACTTTGTGAATACCATGACTCAAGTCTCCACCCACCAAGGTGTTTTTCATTCTGAAGCTTGGTATCCAACCTCTCATTCCCTAGCTGACATAGAGATTCAACGAGTAATTAAAGAAACCCACAAGTGTGTGTTAACCCACGAGTGGAGTAAGAAAACTGATCAACCCCCTATCGAATGTTTGATACCTGAAGGACATAGAAGCCTTATGTGGGAAGAACCAACCCTGGTATTATCTTAACTCATGAAGGAAAACAAACCATCTGGACACCCAACTATCACCTATATTGAGTCTTACAAGGAGTGTCATAACCCTTATATTTCAACTTAAAAAAATACATACTTGATGGGGGTGGTCACTCATGAACATCCACCAAGAACCAAAGAAGACCAACCTGAAGGGAAAGGAGAAGGGTGGATCCTTTTAAATCCTCAACCCATGGATGGAGTTAATTCTAACCAACAAAATAACCAACCTTGGTTGGTTCCTATGTTGTTGCAGTGCTTGGAGCAGTCCATGACATGCCTAAGCATCCGAATAATTTTTTACCCAAATTTGACCTTGACAAGAAATACTTTGTTGAAGACCATATCAAAAAATTTATGCTTTTTTTCAATCTAATGAATGTGCAACAAGAAGATTTTGTTTGCAAACTCTTCCCTTATACATTTGAAAACAAATCTTCTACTTGGTGCTTTTCTTTACCTCAAGTTTCTATCGCTAGCTGGAAGGTTTTTGAAACCACTTTTATTGAAAAGTTTTGTGAAGACAAGAGACCAACAACTTTATTTTTATATCTTTATAGTATCAAAATGGATGAAAAATAAAAGGTCAATGATTTTAATTAGAGGTTTCTCACTTTAATAAATAAAATTCATCAATCTTTCAAGCCTGCTGAAGATTTTTGTATTGAATTTTATACTTCCTCTTTAGTGGTTTCCATGAAAATGTTTGTAATAAGGGATGAGAAAAATAATTTAGAAGCTACCTTTAAAGAATCCATTAAATTTGAGAAATACATGTTTAGTGTTAAAGGCAATCCAGGAGTGGAAAATTCAAAGGATAAAACTAGTAACAAAATGAAGACTGTTGTGACCAAACCTCATGAAGATAAGAAAGACCAAGATTGCATAGATATATAAGCCCTCTTCTGAAGAAACCTTTCCATTAAATCATTTATTTTAAAATAATTGTGGAGAAGGATCTTAAAAACCCAAAACATATTTCATATTTACACCCAAAAAGGACAAGAATACTCTTCCTACCACTAAAATAACCACTTCGTCAGAAGGAATAAACATGGAAGATTGTGTATAGTCCCTGAAGGATTGGGAAATTGATACTCGTTCTGAATATAAGGAAGAATAGGAGGGATAAGAAGATCAATCTCAAGGTACCAATGAGACTGAAGAAAAGGAAGTCAGATAGTTTTGGGATACTTCTTTCAAATTGGGAAAAGAAGAAGAAGAAGAGGAGGAAGAAATTCACATGTCCCAAAATGTAGTAACCACCAAGAGTGCAAGGAAGGCATCACAATCCAACCCTCCCTACTCTTATAAAACTACTAAGCCAACATCCAACACTCAAAACACACCCTTTGGTGATAATAACGTTACTTCTTCTACTCCATCTAAATTTGATTATGAATTTTTTGGAAGATTTGAAAAGGACTAAAGAAAACATATCTATGTTTTAGGTCATGAATATACCCTAGATCCAAGATAATTTTATCAAAAAACTACATGGTACTACTTATAATAACATTAAAGAATCTAATGCAGGGGGGGATAAAGGGAAAGATAAAAGGTCAGACCACTAATTAGACAACACCAAAGAAATATTTAGTTGGAAATGCATTTTTGACTAGCTAAAGATCGAACTCTAATACTCCTCCTTTCTTATTGGCCTTTGAAGTTTTTAACATAAATTTATATAACTATAGGGTGTATTCAATAGCTTCTTCCAATGTAATACCCCTTAAAGTTTGTGAAAATATCAATGTCAAACCTCAATAATTTTATATCCAAAGGATCGAGTTAGATAGGTCAGGCATAGAATTTATTGGAGAGTTAAAGAAAGTTTTGATCAAATTGTCATCCAACCCTAAAGTGCACCAAAAAATTGGCATCATAGTAGTTGATATCCCATACACTTATGGTACGATTTTGAGTAGAGATTGGTTTCCTATGCTTGATGGATACTTTTCTACTTATTGGTCACACATATAGTTACCATACAATTGAAAATCTAATAAGATCAGAGTAGACATAGAGAATTACATGAAACATGTGGTAACATACTTAAATGATCCCAATGAACCCATAATGTTCAATCATTCAATCTTAGGGAACTATTATTATCACTATTTCTTTGGCAATTACACTGCTTAGATTTATTCTTATGCAGAATCAAACATACAGCCTGGAATCCTTCACTCCAGTAATATTGTTGAGCATCACTGTAACATAGTATATAGTATTGACACTAACCCTGATGTGTAGTATAACATAGTGTTTAGGGATAAATTAAAAATGTATGTTGGATTACTGAGAGGGGGGGTGAATCAATAATAGAGCAATTTAATCCTTTTTAACCATATAATCCAAGTGCTATATCAATGTAGCATTATCATCCAATAAATGCAAAGTAAATAAGCATCGAACAAATGAACAATCATACACATACATAGTACACAAGTGTTTTACGTGGAAACCCAAAGTGGGAGAAAAACAAGAATGTTTTTTATTATATGTCTTGAAGAATTATATTCATTGGAAGCTCCAAATTCCTTTGTTTTCCAGATGCAACTGGAAGGAGGTTCCGCCCCCCTAGTTTCTCAGGATACAACCTGAGGGAAAATCCAACTCCCTAATTCTATGGCTATAACTAGAAGGAGTATACAACCCCCTATGTTCTCCAGCTACAACCACCTGTCTTTGCCCCATAAGTAGAATGATGGAACCATTGTCATCCTATCACTGTGAGATATATTTTTGTAAGCCTGTACCAATCAACCTATAATCATCCTGTACCATAAACAAGTGCATCAACCATGCACCAACCTATGCCTCAACCTATAATCAACCTATACCATAAACAAGTGCATCAACCATGAACCAACCTGTACAAAACCTGTACCATAAACAATTGCATCAACCATGCACCAACCTGTACAAAACTTGTACCATGAAGAAGTGCATCAACCATGCACCAAACCTGTACAAATAACCTGTCACAATAACTTGTCCAAATAACCTATCACAACCACCTATCTCATCAATATTATCAACCAAATCATATCAACTCACTAATATCAATCACCAAGACAACTCTCAAATATGTGCATCAACCAACCATAACCCAACAACTCATAATCATCACCAAGACCAATATTTGGTTCTAATAGTATACCAATACATGTATGCTACATCATTCATAAACCATGTGTCAACAATACTACTAACAAATTCCTCCAACCATTTACCAAGTATGTACCAATCATGTATCAACTACTCATCTACTATGACTCATTAAGATGTACCAACATCATCAACTATACAGCTCATGTATGTGCCTACTCATCAATTACTTGTCTCAACCATGTACCTTAACCAAAAGCCCTCATCAATTTCATCATCCAAATATGATTTGTGACTCTGTAATAGACCTAGTGTATATGATCACATACCTGTAAACCTTCCTTAAATTTCACAACAAGAGACTAGCATTTTCATCAAACTTTTCTTTAGTCTCACATGACTAGTTTGGGATTAGTCAACAACCCTTACTTGAAATAATCATAAATATGCACCTGTAATGAATAAATATCTGAAAATAGTACACAATGTTCTTTAGGTTTTTTATGAAATTCCTCTAGGTGTCACTACTTGGAACCTCTTAGAAAATGAGTTATAGAAAAAATGGCATACCTTGCTAAATTCTGGATTATTTTAGAGAGAGACCTTGTAGAGCATGCCTTGCACATAATATTTGTTGAATGGATCTGAAAATATTACATAGAATACTACAGAATTTACTCTAATCAACACATTTGGTCTTGCCAAATTTGGATATGTTATGAAAAAGTTATGATGTTTTTACCCGAAAAACTTGTTTTAGACTAGTCTTAGGACTAGCCAAAAACCCTATTGTCCATGGAGTGTAACTCAAAAAATACAATGACCCACAAGTTGAAATTTTTACCATAGATACTTTGATGTGTTTCCTCAATGGCCTATCAATTTCATGGTCTGAGTCATTCTAGAAAAACATTTATAGTGAAAATGGTGAGATGACCTGTAAATAACATACCTTAGAAAGCATCATCAAAAGAATTTATCCTCCCTTGAATTCTGGCCTTGTTTTCTTCACCTTCCCTCTGAAATTAGGCTTAGATATCCTTTGCTTACCACAGTCCCCTATAGATATTCAATATTCTCAAGTGTGATATAAAATGAGAGAGCCTTGCCTCTTATTTATACCCTCCAAATATCTTCCTTAGAAGCATCTTCTAGGTCACTTAACCCATTTCCAGGTCACTTAACCTATTTCTAGGTCACTTAACCCATTTCTAGGTCACTTAACCTGTTTTCCTCATTTTTAGGGTTAACCACTTTCTATAATTAGAAGGTTCTCCATTAATTTATCATTTAAATATTCCTCCTTGACTTTGTCACCTCACTTTATCATTTAAATAATCTTCATTGATTTTGTCACTTCACTTTATTATTTAAATAATCCTTCTTGACTTTATCACTTTACTTTATCATTTAAATAATAATTTATTCTTTGCAATCTCTTTGACTTCTTTGACATTTTGGGGCTTCAAGCCAACATATGAGGGTTCTCCAACTTCATAAGGCCATAACTCTCAAACCGTGAAGAGTTATGTGACATTCCACATGCCACTGGAGATGGAGTGCCATTTACTATCCATATAGAATGGTATTTCATTCAAATATATCAAAACTCATACCATTATCCATAAAAAATACTTGGGTCCATTACCCAAACCTGGGTTCTCCAACTTCTCATGGCCATAAATCTCTAACCGTGAGGCGTTATGTGACGTTCCACATACCATTGGAAATGGAATGACATGTACTATCCATATTGAATAGTCATACCTTAAAATATATTAAAACTCATACCATTATACATTAAACAACCTTGGGTCTATTACCCAAACCCTTGTGCTACCAGAATTCGCTAACAAAATTTCTCCAAGGGTTGAAATCAATCACTAAGGGTTGACATCAATATACAATATCACTCTCCAATAGTTGACATTAATGACAACCAACAATCCATACTAGCTATCCATCAACCTAAGCTAACTATCTGATAATCTCCCCCTTTGGCATTGATGGTAACACCAACATTCATGGAAACACTTAGTCATGATAACATTCATTCTTATACTCTTCATCATTATTTCTATCTCTCCCCCTTTGACATCAATGGAAAAGAGTATATCCCTTTAGGGTTGCTCCCCATGACTAAAATCTCCTTGGGGTTGCTCCCCCTGTCTACATGCCTTTGATTTTTATTTGTGTTTATAAGCCTCTAATTACTCTCTTTCCCTTCATATGAATAATATCTCCCCCTTTGACAAAGCATATCACTCTGAATTCATATCGCTCATTCTTCCCTTGTGACAATCGTTCCCCTTGGAAACATGCCTCTATGCTCTCTCTCTAAGAATTTACCTTTGCATCTGATAAATATCTCCCCCTTTGTCCTATTTATGGTGCTTCCTCATGTACATCTAAGACATATAAGATAAGCCTTCAAAATAATTCATTTTGGAGTATACATTAGTCCTAGTCTCTGGCGAATATATTCAAGGGATTTCCGTGGAAGTGGTTTTGTAAAGATGTATGCCACTTGTTCTTTTGTTCCCACATATTAAACTTTGATGTTCTTCCCTACAACTTATTCCCATAGAAAGTGATACTTGATTGGAATGTGCTTCGTCTTGGAGTGCATCACCGGGTTTTTGAGATACTGATGGAACTTGTATTATCACAATAGATTGGAATGGGCTCATCTTACTCAACCTGTATATCTGTCAAACTTTGTTTCATCCATAGAACCTGTGTACAACATGTTGCTTCTACAATATACTCAGCCTCCACTGTAGATAAGGATTTTGATGATTGTTTCTTGCTTATCCAATATACTAAACACTCACCCAAGTAGAATGTTTCTCCACTGGTGCTTCGTTGATCATCAATGCAACCTGCCCAATCTTCATATATGTATGAAATAAGTGATAGATCCTTTCTTTTTGGATACCATAATCCAAACTCTTATGTTCCCTTGAGATATATGAAAATCATATTCACTTCTAATACATGTGATTCCTTTGGTGTTGCTTGAAATCATGTCGCATATCCAACTACCTGCATTACATCTAGTCTGGATGTTGTCACATATAGTAAGCTACCAATCATTGACTTGTATTGCCTTTGGTATGTAGACTTTGAATCATCATATTTTCTCAACTTGCAACTTTTTTTCATAGGAGTGGTAACTGGTTTGGAATCTTCCATTCCAAACCTCTTTAACATTTCTTTGATATACCTAGTTTGAGAAATAAACATTCCTTGGTTTCTTTGACATATATGAAGACCCAAAAATAAGGATAGTTCTCCAAGTAATGACATTTCAAATTCATTCTGCATATCCTTTGCAAATTTATGGCTTAACTTGTCATTAGTACTTCTAAAAGAATATCATCAACATAAATTTCAATTAATAAAATATTACTTTGAGTTACCATGATGTAGAGGTTGTTGCCTGCGCTTCCTTTCCATAGTTCATAGGGAGTTTTTTCATTGTTGTTTCTAAGAATTACTCTGTTTTTAATGTGAACTGATTTATGCACTGCATGTGTCCAAAAAATATCTGTCAATTTCGAATCCATTAGCATTGTTCGAGCCATTTCCTATGTAATTATCATGCATTATGATAATGTTCCTTTGTCTTTGAACCACTCTCTGAAGTAATCTATGAATCCATGTACTCGTCCACTGTCATATATTTGTGTTCTTACAAATCCATCTTTGTCCATACTGTCCAAGACTCTACTTGCGCAACTGTTCATAATGCTGACCCATTTATCACTATACTATCATGAAGTCTTGATTAACCTATCAAACTGTACTTCTGCTAATTGATTGCTCTGAATATGTCTTCTCAAACTTTGTAACCTGCTCAAAGGATAGTTCTTTGGTCTATCACAGCTATCGCATAGACTCCCCTTGTCTAATATTCATATGTTAAGAACCAAATATCAATATAGCATAGAAAATCCTTAGAAAAAGTACTCAACGCCTTGAAAAAGAGAGAATTTCAGATAATAAGCCTCTTCGAGGGGGCAACCTCCTTTTACCCCACTTAAATGTTCAAGTACAAGATGATTCAAAATCAAAATGTCTCCTTGGTATATATAGGAGACTAGGAGGTATAATTACAACTAATGGCCTAAAGCTGACATAAATAAAATAACATTACTAATCTAATATGCCCCAATTAAGGGGTAATAAGCCAATATTAGGGCGTAACATCATATTACTTGGGATTCTCTAAGCCAGATGGCGTAGAACAATTCCTTCTCTACTATGTATTCATCATCATCTTCGTTGGTAGATTCATTTGTGTATTCATCTTTCACTACAATGCCTAAAAGTACAATCTCTTGAACCTATTCCTTATTTACCTTTCCTTCCTTTATTTAATTTATTTTCCAAACCTTTATGTATTTGACATCTTTCTTTTTCCTTGTAGAATTTTCTTCATCTCATTTTATTGCCAATATTGTGATCTCTGGTACCTGGTCTTTGTTCACCTATTCTTCTTGTTTTCTTATCCATACTTTCTTATATCTAATATCAGTATTCTCTTTCATGGAAATATCGATCATGATTCTACAATCATTGGCTATGTGTCCATAGTTATGAAAATTGTAACTCTCAATGTTATGACCACATAGGAACTTCTTGCTTGAACATTAATTTTATAATCCATGCAATCTGCAACCTTATGTCCAAAGTTAGTACAATAAAAACAATGACCATAAAATAAATTTTGATGCAGGAGCATTGTAAGAAACCAACAATGTGAGCGCAAAGACAAAGATAGCTGGAAACACACCCACACACATTTTGAAAGAATTTTGAATTTGAATAAAGAAGCATTAATGTAATAGCTCGGGGAGCGTATTTACATTTATGTTTTTGGATTGTAAAACAAACTTTGAGCATTGCTCTCGTCTTTCGAATCTAAAAGGAATTTAAGGGTATTGAATGTAAAGTAGATAGGTTTTAATTTTTGATTAGATAGTTTAGAGCTGTAGGAGGGAAAACTCATAAAAGACACCCTCGCTTGTATCATTGATATAGTTAGCATTCTCATTTTGTAAGTTGTAGAGTTGTAGAGAGAAGGAACACATAGAAGAACCCATGTACATGAATACTTGAGTTAATATATGAAGGTTTTGATTCAATTTCATGGTGTTATTATGCTTACTGTTTACATTTGTTGAATGGCATGTTTACAGTGTTTCATTTCTCTGTTATGCATTTATTTCAATGTTGTGTGTGTATGAATGCTTGTGATTTATATGATGAATGTATGAAACCTATGAGAAGAGAAGAATGGGTTTCAATTTTTTCTCTTCTTGATATTCCTACAAAGAGTGCAATGAACATCCACAAGGTATGCGTTGACGAGGGTCTGAGTTTATACCAGAAATCTCAGGAGGGATGTTATAACCCTAATTTGCACTAGACATGCTTACCTGGCATCGGGTCATCTCAGATTCCTTCTTTACCAAAACACTGCTGAACAACTCTTCTTAAAAACCCCTTTTATAAAGGCCCATGCACCCTGCTCCATTACTGCATGCTTGTACATGCTAGCTGACAGAAGACAACCCACATGTACCTACAAAAGCATGGAAAAAGGAAATTTGTTGACGGAACACACATCTTTGGGTAAGTTAACTAAACCTTTTGGCCATGCATGGCCAATCACTCAACCAAATACCTAGCTTCTTCTAGCCTATAAAAGAAGGGGTAGGGGTCCCATTTGAAAGGAGGAGAATCATAGTAAAGAAACTATACCTGATTAAACATTCCCTTTGTCCCAACCTTTAGCCATCCTTGTGCAAAGAGAAGTATAGAGAAAAGTAGTTGGAAGACAGTGGAAGAAGAGCCTAGGACCAGGATCGAGGAGCAGTAGCCGACTTTATCATTGTAAGGTATCATTTTGAAGTTAATAAAAGAATTGCTTTTCCCGTCCCACCATATGAGATTGTCATTATTGGAATATTGATTGTATGATTGATTAAATCTCTAACCTGTTAGTTTATAGATCAAATGCATGTGGATTTCCTTGTTTGTCTTTAGTGAATGTAGGTCAACATTGGGAGGAGAGTTGCTGTAAAATAACGACCAAGCATAAAAAGGGATCGATATCAAACACAAAAAATAAGGTACATCAACTTAATCTCTTGAGCCTTATATTTACATATGAGTAATGGGGGTTTATGCATGGGATGATGGTAAAAGGTAAGAATCTTTAGTTCATTTCTGCATGCATGATAAAACCCTTAGTGCTAGTCTGTAGGAGGGATTTCCCACCCACAACAGAATTGGTGACCATACTGGGGATCTCAAGGGTTTCTGAGAATGTTTCTTCTTGGGTATTTTTAAGAACTGGTTTCATTTCTTGTTTTTAAATTTCTACAAAAGTTTGAGCTAACAGAGATTCTGGTCTTCCATATTAGTTATCTCTGTTTCTTTTCTTGACTGCATTTTTCTTTCGATACCCACATAGGTACACGCAACCTATACAAGGTCTGTACATGTGTACCCATGCCCTACCTTCCCACAACCCACGTGTACATGATAGTTGAGGAAGTGTCAGTCATGTGTATGATTCCAAAAAATTTCTTTTAGAGAGGCAATCATCCTCTCCCCTGTTAGAAATAATCCTTCTTAGGAGTTTTCTGGAACTCTTTCTAGTCTTTGTTATTTGCATTCTATAGCTTAGGTTTCACCTCAAATTGGTTTTGTTCTATGAAGTTTTCCTTGAATTGTTTCTTTTTTCTATTAAAGTAAGTGTTTGAGTATTCAAGAGATCCTAGTTCTTAGTACCAGTAGTCTCTGCTTGGGCTGGATTGCTTGGCCTTTCATTTGTCTTAGAGTTTCAGAGATACACAAGGCCTGTATAGGGCCAACACGCGTGTACACATGCCCTGAATTTACACAGCTTGCATGCAAACGCTTGTTGTTGAATTGTCTGCAACGTGCCTGTGGAGAAAATTTTTGTTTAAGGTGAGGTAGTCATCCTTTCCTTTGACACGAGTTATACCTCTGAGGTTTTTAGGTCTCTATCATAGTGGTCAGTAACTTAGGTCTGATTACAACATAACTTTCTTTTTCATTAAAAGATTTCTTCTATTTCTTATCTTTTTAAACTTATTTTTAGCTTAAAATTTTAAGAAGAATGAGTTGCATTTAAAAAAAAAAATTCCCCCTCATGGCCAGGGGGGGCCATGAATCTTGCATTCATTAGTTTCTTTTAAAATATTTTGTTATTTATGCTTTGATTGGAAGAAAATATAAAAAAAAAAAGCCTTAGTTTGTTAGATCTGTTTCTTTCCTGGCATTTTCTTTGTATTGTTATTTGAAAAGGAAAAATAAATTAGCATAGCATTGTCTTTTCTTATAATTTTAAAAGAATTTCAAAAAAAGAAAAAAAATAAGAAATATAATCATTCTTTGCCAGTGTTCATGTAAGTTTCATCATTTTTCACAAAGAGTCTTAACAACATCAGTTGCACTACCGTACCCGTTTTGAGTAAATCAAGCCTTAAAAAGAACGATAATTAAAAAATTACTAGAATTTATGTTTGTAGGGTCCATCAACTAGATTAGGCTAGAGCCTTGATTTAGGTTGGAGAGGAAACTCTTCAAGGCTATAAAACAAACATATGAGTCTATGCTAAGGAGTGTAGAATTCCAGTATCATGAAAGTTATCCGGGACCCCCCTATAACACAGGGGCTAAACACGAGGTTGCGTGTGGAAAGATAACAAAGATAACCCTTCCAAAGCTGGACCAATCATAGTGGAGAACACATAGAGAGGGCTTGTCTTGGGATTCTATTGATTTCATTTTCCACGGAGCTTCGTGGGTCTCGAATCCATTCGAGGTCCTCAGTTGTCTTCCAGACCACTTGCTTTTGATACCCTTGGTAGGTTTTGGGCTTGATACCCTACTCATTGTGGTCTACCCGACTGTCGACTGTACCCACCTGGTGACTGTTCGCGCACTAGAAACCTAGTTGCCTATATTTCTAGTGACATACACAGGTGACTTCGGGGGTATACCGTGGTACCTAGGAAAGACATCGGGCCACGCTTTTCAGAGTATACCTGGAGGGTGCTTCCATTTTTTAGTTGCACTTGCACCGGTAAGTTGCTCTAGTGTTGGTTGGTGTAACTGTTCTTCCAACTAGTTAGTCATTTGCTTGATTTTCCTTTAGTTAGTGTGTTCTTTGTGCTCCCTAGTTTTCCATAGTGAGTTAGTTAGTCATGGATTTCAGTCTCTGACCTAGGGTGGTAGACTGCCCACTCTGCTAGTCGTGAGGACTTTTCAGTCTTCTAGTTAATAACATGAAGCCACCTCTTTATAGGCGTTGTTTTGATAACATTGGTTCTTCAGAGTCAGTGTGTGAAACTTTTATGGATTTGAACAATCCTGCAAGGGGAGAACCTGTGCATAAGATATTCATGGCTAAAGTTCTCGGTGATACCAACCAAGGAACCCCTTTGCAAGGGGATTCTTTTTCTTTTCCCTTCTTTGAAAATGTTGGTGTCCCTTTGATGGCTGCTTTGTACATTCCTGGGTTGAATGTGGGATTACCGGTTTGGTTGGGTACCATTCCAAATGTCCCAAATGCAATTGACACTTCTCAGTTAAGCACTTTATGTCATGGGAAACTTGTTGATGTTTCTTCATCAGCAAATTCCTCTCCTCCTCCTTCTCCCGCCTCTGGTGAAAGTACAGTTACTAGTAACTGGAAGTCTAAACGAAATGTTAAGCCCTAATATTGGTTCATTACCACTTAATTGGGGCATATTAGATTAATAATGTTATTTATTACCCCTTAATTGAGGCATATTGGATTAGTAATTTTATTTTATTTATGTCGGCTTTAGGCCATTAGTTGTAATTATACCTCCTATTCTTGTATATATACCAAGGAGACATTTTCATTTTGAATCATTTTGTACTTGAACATTTAAGTGGGGTAAAAGGAGGTTGCCTCCTCGAAGAGGCTTATTATCTGAAATTATCTCTTTTTCAAGGCATTGAGTACTTTTCCTGAGGTTTTTCTATGCTATATTGATGTTTGGTTCTTAACATATGGTATCAGAGCTCAAGGTCTTGGGGTTTCGCTGCTACATCTGAGACACCGTGGAATTTTTGCTATAAATTGTTTTCTACAACGTTTCAGAAGGAACGACTTGGAGGATATTTAGGATACAAAACAAGGTACATTGTGTTCAAAATTCAGCTCCTGAGACCTTATACTTTTGGAGATACAACCTGTAGAAGATAGGGTTCTGAAATCATCATGAAATGAGTCATTGCAGAATTTTTGCTATAAAACTTTTTATGTAACGTTTCAGAACCTGAAATCTGGAGGCCATTTACAAAAATTAGTAATGTATCTTTGCTAAAAATTTCATCTTCCAGGTCATCTTAAGTTTGTATATACACCCTATGTAAGATAGGGTATCTGACTAGTCCTATTGACTATTCTCAATAAGGTGTTACAGGTAAAAAAATCATAAATTCTTCCTAGAGTATCCAAATTGTGTGGGACTGGTTGCATTGGATTATGGACAGTCTGTAGTATTTTGGGTGAAAGTTTTAGAATTTTATATCAATTATTTTGTGCGGGGCACACTATACAAGTGAGATCTCCTGGAAAGGCCAAAAATCGACAAGTTGTGGGGAAGTTACTGTAAATTAAACTTGGCACATCCAATTTTGATCAGACCTGTGGAATTGCAGAGAAGAAATATCAGATAAATACATAAGAGAAAGTTTCATACCCAGAAGGGCCAAAAATTGGGAGATACAACAGAAGAAATATTGTCTAGCAGAACCACCTCAAAATCAAGGTTCAAAAGTGATACTTGGCCAACAT